>CAJPEX010000439.1:0-104388 GCA_905338405.1 Notodromas monacha
ATACGGTCAGCTGTTCTGTAAAATCAAACCCCTTTCTTTGTTCTCATTTAGTCAAATTGTTTGCGGGAATTCTTGTGATATCAAAGTGATAAGCTCCAGTAAGCTGACAAATATGATAATAAATACATGGTACATTAATTCATGAGGAAAATGAAAGTTAATCACCGAGGATCGACGAGCTATTGAAGAAAAGATCATGAGTATGCATCCGGGAAAATTTTTGCTCTTACAGCAATGTGAAACTTTCAAAAATTTCCGTGATACCACGTTGTCGTTATTTGCATTTTTCATTCTTGCGTGTATGTGTGGTCAATTATTCTTTATACGTGATTATCCCTGTAAAAACGCCGGGTCCCAGATAATCGAAGTTCTATTGTGCACTTGAAGTATTTCAAATGCACTTGATATACGTTACATTTCGATTTCGCACTTAATATTTTGTCCAAATGATTTCTTCGCGTCGAGGCTTTTGTGCTTCCGTCTATATGTTTCAACATTATGGTGTAATCTTAAAACAATTCCCTCCTTAAGACGGGATCAATTCGATTTTTCTAACTCGTTCTCAATTGAGCTGAAGAAGCTGATCGAGTTACTTGCTATAGTCTTTCTACACGCCAGCTGGGTTGGCTACCAGTTACGTACGACGGGACTGCAGTTCATTAAGTAGTCCTATCCGAAAACCGGAGCGTGGGTGGCGAAAATGAACGTCTTAACCCGATTTCCCCGTTGCTACGGGTTGCAGGGCGGCATTTCCCTCCGGCGTGATAACACTGACGAGTGACGACCGACCTCAGTCCCATCAGCCACGAAATATGCGCTCGGAAAAACCTTCCCGGGTTTTTGCCCCAAATTTCTCCGCAACATTTTTTCCCTTGTCTTTTTTCTGAGAATATGAAACTCTGAATACCAAATTCCCTGAAATAAAGCTTTTACCCGCATTTTCTTTTCGCCGTCATATACGTCAATTTGCGATTTCTGACAGCTCCTTGAGAAAAGGATATGCATATCTGCGACAAAAATCGAAATTTTGGCAGAGAATGTGGCTCGCACGACTGGAGACGAATCTGACAATTGAAAAAAGGTGTTTCCGAAATTTGCGATTTCTGACAGCTCCTTGAGAAAAGGATATGCATATCTGCGACAAAAATCGAAATTTTGGCAGAGAATGTGGCTCGCACGACTGGAGACGAATCTGACAATTGAAAAAAGGTGTTTCCGAAGAAAGAGTAATACAGACCTGGTTTTGCCGACCGGTTTTGAGGATAAATTGACCAAATTACTGTACTGTACCTTTCTTGTTGGTAATCTATCATCTTTATTCTAAAGGCCGCGCAAATAAGATAGAATTGTCACTAAAGTCGCCGGCTTCCCCAAGTTTTCAAACACATTTTCGGATTCTCGAAAACATTCGGCAATCTCTCTCTTTTTTTAGATAATTTCACCGACGGTATTGTGTGAATGCTTTTGTTTCGTTTTTGCCGAAGAAAGCCGAATTTGGAAGTCAAACGGATGTGCACTTCCATGGACAGCGTGCCCAAAGGAAAAGCCACGCGCGCAGGAACTAGACCACAGCATGCAATCAACTCATCGCATTTTGGCAGCAATCATGAATATGCACATGTGTATGCTAGTTCCCACTGTTTTCTCGCAGCTGGAATTTTCTGCGAGTTTGTCTCATCTCACGAGAGATATGCTACCTGGAAATGCCCACTGGCTGTATGGACTTATGGCACTTGAGTGCACTTGTCATTCGCAACAAATATTTTTTTCTATTCACTTTCGTGCGTGGCAGAATTCAGTTTCGCTTTTTGACTATTTTCATTCAGACACCTGTAGGCATTCGAATATTTTCTGAGTAGCACTGCGATCAAACCCTTCCAACAGTCGACTTTTATCCATATAACGATTCTTGAACAGTTTCGCTATAACCTTTCACTTACTGATGATTTGATCGAAAAAAATAGGAACAGGGAGATATTTTCACCTCTCTGTGTTTACATCAGCCGCCTGACTGACGTGTTTTCAGCCACATGCACAGAAATCGCTCGCAAAAAAACGCGTTAACTAGACAATTTAAAAACTTATTCTGAATGCGCGTTGTTTTTCGATCATCAGAGGATAATGTGTTTTCGAAAAAGTAATCAAGCCCCCGGAATCGGCATTACCGGTATTTTTATTTTTTTTTGTGCAACCCTCGAAGCACCACAAGTAATTTAAAAATACGCGCACTAACGCCTTTCTGAATACGTGTATCTCTCGTCTGGAGTAATTCATTCCAGGCATTTAAAATTAAAAAAATTATAATAGTCGATGATTCGGGATGAAAGAATAATTCTACGTGGCGCTCATGCACCTCAAATCTGCATCTGATAATTTAAGTTGCCTGCACATCTGTGGTATTCGGTGACTGTCGCCGCCGTAAAAAGAAAATTCTATCTTTCGCTCGATTCCATTCCGGATTTAAACTTAATTTTTCGCATGAAAAGACAGAAGACCATGCTTTTTTTAAAGTGATTCCAAGTAGAATTCGCAGACGTCGAATGAAATTTTTATATTCAACTCGTCCATATAGAAGTTCAACGCACGAAATGGTGCGCACCGCGGAAACGTTGGAGTACTGACAGAACGTATCAAGGAGATTTTCAGATATATCCGTGTTTTCATATTCTCTGCACGTGGTTCATTTTGGAAAGCGTAAAAATCTAATTTTTCTTTCATTCTGGGACGTTTTCCTGGAAGCAGAATATATTTGCATATCATGAAACTTCATTAATGAATCGTCTGGAAAACATCCTTTGGTGATACCTGGGATGTCCTTCAAAAGTTTCTCTTGTGTCCATGATTCATTTCATGCAAATCAAATTCCTGAAAATGAAGGAAACTTGCCTTCAGAAAAAATCAAACTCCGAAAGTTTTTGCCCGTTTTATATTCTGGGGTAGGTGCGTGCATGCGATCATATTTTTGATCGATAACGGAATAAGTAAATTTTGGAAGCAGTGGTTCTTGGCCTCTGATATTCCGGGTGCTACGAGGCAGCTATTGTAGAATTTAATGGGCAAGTTTCGTAACATGCAACAAAAATCAACAAGGTCGACAAACAAAGGGGGAAATGCCGGCATCGCTGAGCAAAGTTCATGATGGGGTTTTTACAACTACTGTATTTCATGCGATTTAAAAGATGTCGCAGTTCCGATGAGCTCTCCATATACGTACACTGCAATATGGTAATGCTGTAGTCTCATTTTCAAACCACTTATTTGAAAAAAAGGGCTTCTCGAACAAAACAAGCAGATAAACCTTGATGTTAAAAGTTTCTGTGCATTCTACGTGGATGTTTCGAACATCAGTGCAAAAATAGCACAGCACATCGCCTAAATGTGCATTCAATGCGCTTGAGATATTTTTTGAAAAACCTATTCTGCATAAATTATGCGTATCGGAGGAGAGCATCAGTTGATCATGTTCGAAATCCAACCCTTTCCTCAGAGGAAAGACTCATTTGCGCAGTTGGAGTCGCCTTCGAGACTCGCAAGAGGAATAACATGTTTTTTTTCTTCGCTTCTGAATGTCCAACATATGCGTATAATAAACCCGAAAAAAAGATGATTGAATTAAGAATTTTTTTATCTCAACGGGAAGTAATTCGCATGACGAGTCGCCCCGTTCAGTCAAGATTGATGCGCTTCTAAAAGCAGTTCATCACAAGCATGGCAGAAAGGCTGTCTCCATTCATCAAGCAGCTCTGGAGGTGGACATTTTCGGCGACTGGACCGCACGGCGTCGTTCTGTCTCTGGGCATTTGCCGCTTCACTGGTGGAACTCACTCTCGTGAAAGGTTCAGGAGCTAGACAATTCTTTTACCAGTTAGACAGCAATTAAGGCAACCTGGAGTCTGGAACTAAATGAGAAACGATTCCAGGAGTACAGGCGTTGAAACAATTTCAACTATATGCTGAAGATTCGAAGAAGCACGTTTGGGCAATTTTTACGCGTGGAATCCCGAAAGTAGAATCCGAAAGCGCACGGAAACAGGGAAGATTACTGTGAAGTACTCATTTCACGACGGAAATTTTTAAAAGTCCTTTGTTCGAACTGAATTAGGAAATATTCGTTAATCTTCAGAGAACGCTTGTTTTTCATTACGTGAAATGAACAGACATAAGTTGGCAACAAGAAGATTCGATTCATATACAAGTATGAAAATACAAGTATGAAAAAGAAAATACGTTGCCCAAGTTTTCTGCAGGTTTTCCACATTAAATCCTTACAGCTTGTCCAAGATATTCGAAGAACGACTTAAACTTATTTAGGTTTCACGAGGATGTATTTTCTAAAACTCTGAACTCGAAAGCCGTAGAATACTGTACAGTATTTGGAAAACTCGGATTGCACGCGATAGGGGACAACTTTTCAAAAATGACGCCACAGAAATATGCCATGAAAACTTGAAAGCTCTTTATTTTGCAGGAATCCATGGCCTCTGCGTATTCTGCAGATTCAGTTATGCTGATGAAAAGATCAGAAGCATTGCAACTTCCGAAAGATTCGCCGAAGGAACTTCTAAGTATGAAATTCTGAGAGGTGTCCTATTCAATTTTTCTTACTCTTCTATACCCGCATACTTTTCTCGGAAGTTTTCATGAATGCATTGACATTTTCACACGAAGCCAAGGTGTCTGTGCACCTTTTCATATGGAATGAATATATGTGATCAAAGAAACCTGCGGCACGCAGTCATTCTCAAGATTCTAAATTCAAATACTCCCAGATTTCAAGAATTTCTGAATGTTAGCTCGTAACGATACCCGAAGAAGGAAAGTCGTATACTGTACTTCCTCTCGAAGAAAGACCACCGAAAGTATTTAACGCTTTCTTAAATGCAAATATTGAGCGGTTTGTAATGTATGGTGAATTCATGGTTGCCAACGTTAAGCCTTCGAAGACGTGAATGACCATTTTCGGAGCCTCGGAAAAATCGACTCGAACCGATTGATGGAGTAAAATTTTTTTGCCGTAAACAAATCCGGCATCTTTCTTGCACATGAAGAGTGCTGGAAATGTCGGGATTTTCTTCTCGCTGAAGGGGGAAATAATGCGGTGGAACTTCGACAAAAGCTTTCGCTGACTGCGTCAGCAAGCGAGAGATTGACTCGGAGAAGAGAATCCGCCGATGCATCGCCGGAAATGCTCCTCGACATCAAACTATCTAGGCCCTAAAGGCGCCAACAAATATTCCACGATCGAACCCCCGGCCCCACTGTCTTTCCTCGAGGAAGCCAAATATAACGATTTCTTCGCCGAAGAAAAAAAGTTCCCTGTTCTATGCACTCCGTCTCATGTGCATTTATTTTACAACACTCCCGAATCTCGAGGTTTTGTTCTCGGAAACAAAGAAGTTCAGCAAGACATTTTGCGGAACGACGTAAAGCTCGTAGGATAAACCAAATAATGTATATGCTGAGCACATTTTCCAGTATTAATTGCATGCACTCTGTGAGCCATAAAAGACTAAGAATCGAATTAAATGAAAAATCAACGTACTTCAGAATTTTTTTTTTCAAATCACTCTCAATTCAAAATTTTCGAGTCATCTTGTGATTTCTGTGATTATTTGCAGGAATGCTCGTCTGAAAAATATGTCAGTGCAAGCTGCAAAGAGAAAATTTCATGAAAAACCATATTCCAGAATGTTTATGCGATGAACTCGAGTTTGACCTGGAAAAAAGTTGCACTTGACGGCATTTCAAATTGTACAGAATTTCTTGACTTTTCTTAGACTTCATCACAATGGTCAGATTGATCACCAACGTTTATGCATCATACTTTTATTATATGAGATTTGAATCAATGTCTTACAAAAATCCACCAGGTGTTTTCACTGTATCGAAAAGTTAATTAACTATTTTTGAATTTTTTATTTTCACATTTAAATTGGATACTTGAATATTTAAATTTCAGCGTAGTACATATATGGGCTGTGTGTGTTTATTTAATTGTTACTACTGTATTTTGATTGCATTTTTCCGATATTTTTATAAGTTGTCTAATGCATGTAATCATGCTACGAAAATTAAATTATATGAATCAAGAAAAAATTGATCGACCTTTGTTTGAGAGTAAATTGAGCTTCTTAGATTACTAGGCTCGCCATTTAGCGTTCGAAAAAATGTCTTCTCCGTGAGGTCACGATCTTTTTTTCGTTTAAAAGGTTAAAAGCCGCACTCAGGTTAAAAACATTCTCATGCATGGCATCGATTCGTCGATTAAAAATGCATTTCACACGTACTATATGTTTTACTTAGCAGGTTAATTTGCGGATGAAATATGAATCGTGAATTGAGCGCGTAAATGATACTCTGTTCAAAAGAGAAGAAAATTATGGGATAGGAAAATACCATGTTCTTGCAAGCATTTTCTAGCGTTATTTTACGGCATATCCATTTTTAGCTCGATTCGCTTGAAATTTTGCAGTAAATTGACTTCATACTGGCGCTGCCAAAAAAGAAAAAAAAATAAGCCGGAAGATGAAAATGAAAGAGCCGATATTAAAGTCGAGAAAATACCCCTAATTGGAGCAATAAAACAAGGAATCCGCGCTTTCGAATTCAATTTGTTTCTTACATATACCCGTGTGCGATTCATCGGATCTGGCGAAAAACAACCTATTCCTAGCTGCCTGCTGAGCATGCATCTAGATTGCACGAATCAATAGGTACTGAAAAACTATTGAAATGCAAATGACGGAGATGAAAGCATCAATAGAGACCCCGTTGGTTTTAACGAGGCACTGTCTTCCCTACGCTTGAAGCCTGTCTTGTTGGAAAAAAGACTACCTAACGTCGTAAAAAGATTTTTAATACTTTCAAGCTTTCAAAATGTACTCACTGCAGTTTCTCGCACAAATGGTGCTTCAGTGCAGAAACGCTGGCGTGGTTGTGAACCACCATGTCAGAAGTCACTCCTTCACCCTTGACGAAAATATCACACCAGAATACAATATCATTTCCACCGTCTCATTTTCCACTTTGAAAATGCAATGCACCCTCCTGGCGATCCAAAAAAAAAAAAAAAGCTCTCCTAGTGACTGATGTCCTGTTCTGGTGAAACGCCGGCGTACTCGGAAAATTTTAATGTCCCATCTTTATTAGGAAACGTAGCATTTTTACATTTACGAGTTTGCAAATGGTTCGGAGCTAGAACCATATGCACTGAAGGGATCCCGCAAAGAAAACCTTCTGTGACCGCAGCGCGTGGCAACAAAATCAAAACCTTGACTGAATTTGGCTTATCATTGCAGTTAAAATTCAGTGAAGAAATTGTTCATCCTCGGAGAAAAAAAAAATGCGACGAGAGCCGGCATGAAATTTGGGGATCCCTGGATAGGATCTAACCGAGCGACTGCGTTTCCTGCGGATTTTGCCTGAAACCCGACACACGAACGCGCCGCTTTTCGCGCATGTCCAACTTTAGTCTGCGGGAAAATGTGCGACACTGTTCCTCGCGCCTCTTTTTTTTTCTCTTCGCTGGAAAACTCCCCGCGTTTTACGCCGTTGCCGCAGGTAGCTAATTGACTAGCCAATTAACTGCCAAACAACGCCGCCATCCAAGTTTCGTTCAAGAAAAAAAAAACGATAACACCTCATTCAGCAGAGGTTCTTTTACTCTTCCGCGGAACTTCAGCTTGTTAATGCATTGGAAAATCATTTTTCCCAAGAATAACCGTCTCCGTCGGAAAACTTGGGTGAAGCTTGTGCAGAATTTCAAGATATTTTGCTGTTGACCGCAGCATAGTATTTGAGTGAATTTATTGAGTGAGTTCAGTATTTTATCGCGTCATAAAATATGAATCAAAGCCGTGGGACCTTATTAAGCGGGGTTTACATAATCAATGGCAGAGGATTTTTCAGCGCATGATTTTCAAATAAGCGTATTTTAACTGGAATCACTATAAGAACATTTTTCTGCCTATAGTAGGCTGCATTTCCCCCCAAAAAGGTTCTTTCTCCAGACAATAACTGTCTTCTTATTGAAACTAAGAAAAAACTGTTATATTCAATCAACTAAAAATTTAAAATTGACTAAGATATTGAGATGCCTGATCGGATTTTGGTGCACAAAATGTTCGTTCTGTTGATTTTAGGTGTTCATAGATTTGATGTGATGGATTCTTGGTATTTTTAGGAAAGTTTATGGATTGCTATTTTTTGAAAAGCATTTAAAGCAAGTCGTAACATTCATTTAACGTGCTTCCTCACTACATACATTTTTAGGCCACAGACCTGATGATTTCCCTGTACAGTATATTGTTTATATGTCCAACGACTGTACCAAATCTTTTGATGTCCTTTGTTGGTGCCCCAGAGCCTTAGAAATACTGCGCTGAAATTCAACTGGGTACACACAATACGTTCCTCGCATTATTGTGCATTACTTGTCTTCATCATTAACTAACTACAGAAGAGTTTAGTCTCACATGTTTGAAATTGACCTTTCCTTTAATGAAGACCAGGTCTCCCTGCCGCCACTACTTGAAGGGGCAGAATTCTGCGTTTTGATCATTTCAATCCTTCTTCAGTGCTCTTGGCAGTAGCATCATGCTCTGTTAGTCTTGAAATCTTATAATTAAAGAGGAAAGTTGAAATTTTTGCAGAGTTGTGCACTTGTACGTCTTTTGAAGACGGTTTTCACTACCCTATTTTAACATCAACCAAACGGGAAAATGAGCCTTCTCCGAATAGACATTAAATGATAGTTCTTTTAATTTTTGCTGAATGATAGCAGGGATTTTGTGAAGTGCAGAATGTTCAAACAGACCATCAAATTGACGCAAAATGAAGGAAGACTATTAATCTTTGGATATGTAGCTTCTTGGGGATCATTTACAATTTTACTTCAGTTTGTCTGCAGCTCACTTCCGTAGGAGATTGAAGATTCCTTACTGTATTCCGTGCATTTTAGAATAGCTTGAGCTAGAAAGAGATTATCTGAAGGACATTCTAAGAGGAAAATTCTCTGAGGTTTGTTTCTTTCATTCGATTCCTATCCAGCAGATAAATTACTCGGAAGACTGGGTAGAAAGATTTTCCCCAAACCCAGAGTTCCGAATGAGGGTGTCGTATTCTGTTTCTCCATCAATGAATCCTTTTCGATAAAGGCGTTATTCCTCGTCCTTGACGAGCTCTGCAGACACGGTCAGCGGATCAATCGGTTATATGAGACCCATGATCTACCAGAGAAGAACCAAGAAATGCGAGAATACCTGTGCATTCTCATCAGCCGTGATCCAAGAATACCCGATCATCCTAAAAAGGAAAAGAGTGTTGTCCTAGATTTAATGCACCTCCGTGTTCCTAGCCGAAATCCGAAGGCTCATTGCAAATCAATCAACACGTTATGGAATGCATTGAGCAGAATGTATTCCTCCGATGAGGGACTTATCAGTGAGCTTTGGAATACTGTCTGTTTCGTGTACGAGGAGCTGTTCCGCGTTGGGATCATGGGAGATTTGAGGAAATCGATTAGATGAAGCTATTATCCTGTTCAGTACTCCAAAAAACCCATCACTGGCACTCCATTTTTGAAGTGGGACGATCGCAAATCGTATTCAGGAAAACAGCCTCATAAAGTTCCAAGACTTCCATGGGCTAAAAAAAAAGAAAAAGAAATTCACCTCCAAAAATTGAGAGTTCCTCACGAAAATGCCTTTGAACCGTTTCAGGCATGGATCATGAAGCTATCATGGTACCCTATCAGCGTAGACTTTTATACTCAAACGTATGATGCCATGTGTACTCATTTTTATGGATGGAGAAACCGAGAAAAGCATGGTGAAAAATTGAAAGATTCTAAACGCACCCGGCATATGCTTTGATGTTTTACATTCCGCGATGCAACTTCAAATTCAGATGGTTGACGATTTTACAATTTTGCGAAGCAGAATGGCATTAAAGAAGCTGTTTCAAATTTGATTGAAGTAGAATGTGCCCGATTTTGCCTGTTTTCGAACACCTCAGCTTTTTCAAGAATCTGTCTTCTTCGAAGCCAGACATGAATAAATTCTTTTTTACAGCGCTTGAAATCAGGAGAACATAATTTCACACCCCCGCCCCCAAAATTTGCTATTAATTAACCTGATGATTCCGAAATTGAGTTCTGCCCTTGCAAATGACAAAATTTAAATCCGGGAACATTGAATAAAAAAATGCAACTTAAAAATGCAACTCTTTTGTTGAGATACATTTTGAACCTTCCATAAACCAAATACTGTACTCGCACTTATAGCCTGAAACATGCTATAGATAAAAACAATGCCCTTTTCAAGAAGAATGCACACAATTTTGAAGGCAAAACAGAAGCATTCCAAGCATGTGCGTACTTCACGGAAATGCGAATGTTACGCATAGAAAAATGAAACGAAACTTAGATTCCGTTCCTGTGCCACGAATCACAGATCGTTCCTTCTTTGAGAGAAGTTACAAAACGATTCTGCTCTAAAAAATAAAATATGTGTTTAAAGAATACCTGGAGCAGAAGCGATACAAGTCACGGCAAAGCTCGCCATTGTATACAAGGAAGATCCTCCTGGCGATCCAGCGGTTAATTGTAGAACCCAGTCACCCAGCCTGTTTTCAGGTCTGCAAACACGGCCTAGAAGTACCGTGTGCTGTCACAAACCCCATGAACCACATTGAAGCCTCTTTTTCTCAATCAAATGGTCAATATGTTACTTGCTATTAAATGCAATATCTGTCTGCCTGGGAGCGTGTATTAGATATATGGTCTTTTTCAAGTTGCTCATCAAAAAGTTGCATGGCCTCAATCAAATGTATTTATTAATTGCCGCATTCGAATCAAAATATCCGTGAGATTTTTTTTTGGAAATTCAATTGCCTTTATTTTCATAGCATCAAAATTATTTGATTTGTATTTTTCATGAAGCCATTGTTGTTTGAATCTGATATACGGCAAATAAAATGCTCTGTTCATTCATTCATATACAGCAGTGGTGAGCCACGTACAGAAAACTGGTAGATTGATTTTATCTGTTCGTGAAATTTGCTTTTCTTTACTGAAAAGTTGCTTTGGTGAATTCTGCGTCTGAATATGGTGAGATAATTCAGTCGCAAAACGGCATGGAGGCAAGGTGTTCTTCATTCCTTTTATATATAATCATATATACATTGCCATATACTTTTCTAAAGATAACTTTTAACAAAGATTGCCAGCAAGTCGCGTAAATGCTCCGACGCTTCTTTTCTCCTCAAATCCAGTAATAAGCAATCTAATTCTGAATGTGAGCAGAGTAAAAACAAATTACATCAATCAAACAAGGAATGGGAATGAAATGCAGGGCATACATTGTTTTAAAACTATCCAGTGATTTACTTGCCGTGAGATACACACAAAAGTTTGGATTTCAATTAAAAAGATGAAAAAACTTGATTTGATCACAACAAAAGGTGAACTAATTCAAAATAAACAGATGAAACTTGGCCTCATTTGGGCGATAGCAAACGTTGCGCACTAAAAGCAAGGAAAAATCTGTCGGCATTTTTGAATTTTCGAGAGACCCCTTGGCTCTTTTCTTCTTCCAGAACATGACAGGCGCTAAAAGTTTTCCTTGGGAAAGTAATCCGTTTCAAAAGTTTTATGGGGTTCTAGATTATCCCAGGATTTCCCAAAGTTTCTCAAGTACTGCACATATCAACTATAAGAGAATATTTTATAATTTTGTGATCTGAAATGCACATCGTGATGTGAGGGGAAAGAAAAACTAGACAACTGTATGTTTCGTTCCCACTAAAGAAAAATACCCCAGTTATCAAGAAGCTAAAAAAAAAAAGGATTCCTTTTTTATTATGCTATTTTCCTGACTGCTTTAAACCCGTGCGGTTTTGCATAAGTGAATCACTCCGTATATACTAGTATGAGGAGCAGACATAAATCTGTGACATACAACCCCACTTGTTTTGTTAATCTGAGAAATGATTCTGTTCGAAAATCGAATATTGAATTTATCAAATTTATTCTGTAATGTATGCCAAAAACTCGAATAATTTTAGACGATGGGCGATAAACTGGAAGCAAAATCAATTGCGTGAAAATTCGGTTTCTCAGAGCAAAAAGAACTTAACACATGTGACCTATGGTCTTTTGCGACCGAAGTGATTGTACAACAGTTCCTGTGGATTTCTGAGTTCATGCCAGGACGCACCCCTCGATTGATGTTGCTGTAGTAAAAATAAAATTTGAGCACTCGATTTTAACTTGTTGAAAGAGAAACGAATAAGATGGGAACAGACAGAGCTTCAATGAAGACTTACGTATGGCTTTTTGATGCCAAATCAGCCTCTCTAAAATATAAATTCTTCTGAATTTTTGCAATGAAACTTTACCAAAAATGAGCGTCGTCTTCAATTTGTGACGCATGACCGGGCTGAAAATAATACCTCAAAGCTTTCTGATTAATCTCGAACATCGCGAATGATTGATTCCACGCGACCCTGTCCTCATTCTTTCCTTTTCATACCTTATTCCCTGTCCAACCCCTGGACAATGCGTGAACCATGCACATGAAATGCATTGTTGTAACTTCTCTCAGCCGTCGAAAAAAAAATCCCAGCAGTTCTTTTTCTGAAGGAATTTCACGAGGAATTTCTTCGAGAGACTGTCCTTGGGAGTTTTAGAACAGAAATAGTCTACGAATGCCGTCGGCATACGTTCCTGAGAGGGAACCTTACAGAGAGAATGACATGGCCGGCGATCGCACTGTGTTACGTGGTCGACTGAGTGTACAATTGATTTTCTTTGCGGAATTATATAATCCCGCCTATCTTTTTTCTTTTTGATAATCGAATTTGAATCAAAGACGATAATCCAATACCACTGACAAAGCCTTAATCAGCATATCGCTCAACAAAGAGCCGTCTACACATGCTTTCGGAGTTTTTAGCCATCAATTTACAAAAGATTTTTTTTATTTTTAATAATCAGGGTACAGTATTTGCATAAAAGGCACCACTATAAAGAATCCCAGATATTGGAAATAGTCATTCAGATGATATTCTAGAGCATCGGACGAGAAATATCAGGAACCTTCATCCTTCGAAGTTTTCTCTCTTAGAATAATGGAATGAAGTGCCTGAACAACGACATAAGGAGAGGAGGAGGCCATTTCATGTTGTCTGCATGTTTCCACGAATTTTGGCTATATAACCAAACGCCATGGACACAATCCGACGATTTACTATGCGTAGTTCAACCTTTGAACAAGAATTCTTCGCCATTTATTTACAAAATTGGATGGGCAGCGTCTTCTTTGTGGCAGTTCAGAAGAAAAGTTTGACGACTTTGCTTTCGTAGAATTGCGAGAGGGAAAAATCATATAAATCTCTCTCTCTCTCTCTCTCTTTGTCGTTTTTACTCTCACGACTCACCAGATCATAATTCAGAAGGTATATAGAGCTATACAGGGAGTAGAAATGAGAACATTGTTGTATTTGGGTCGAGGACGACTCTTTGTGTGAGAATAAACGTTTGTCACAATAGGAAAGTACCCTGTTATCACCGCTATGTGGACGTGACTTCAGGCCACAAGCACATTTGTTTTCGTGCAAAATCTCAAGGATAACAGACGCCCCTTGTGGAAACATATGTTTTCAGTACTGCCAGTACCTTTAAAAATGATCTCATTCGAATGACCTCATTCGGACTGCAGCTTGCAATTTCATCTTGCAATCTTTCGTCGTATACCGATGATAAAACTTAATGAGCGATCACCTGCGTTATATCTTATACATGAAGATGTTCGACCCACTGCTCTTTCTCACCATGCCAGAAACCATAACGTCATAAGAAAAGTCGCTGTCGGCCAAGTACTGTACACGACACCGGATCTGACGTTTTTCCGGAACCAGGGCAACTCCGTCATCAGACATGGCACTTACACTAGTCTCGATCCTTTCGATAACCTTCTTCATATAGTACTCTGCAGCCTCTTTGACCGGATAGCTTCGTCAACTACTCAACTGCGATGTAACGACCGGAATGTCAAAAGAAAATACGAAATGAGCGTATATTTATCGTTCGATTTCTCGGATTCTGGCAAAAATGAGATGCCAACGATCACAAGACGCGCTACTTGTTGCGCCGGAAGAAATTTGCCTGGTAATGTAACACGTGTTTTCAATACTTATACACCGGCCTTCTTTTGACTCAGAGCTATTGAATCTACTCTTGACCCAGTTACCAGCGTAATATCAATGGGAATTTTCAATAGAAATTCGGACCGTAAGTGACTTTGAGGCCTCAAAACTCACACTGTATGAAGAAATCAGGAATAAAAAGTTTTCTTGATAAAATTTCCTGGTTTGAATCTATCAGGCATCTGCAGTGTCATATTCTTCGTATCCGTGCAAATATTATGATGAAATTGGAAAGACTACTTATTTTCAGGATAAAATCTTGAAGTAGGATAGCCTGTCGAGCATAAAACCTAACACTGTGCCTGCTAGTACGTATACCGGACAATAGCATTTTGTGCCAACATTTTTTGTACTGTGTGGTTCTGCACATGCTAAATTTTGTCAAGGAAAAGCAGATATTTTGGCTGAAAGGTTTTCAGTTTGAATATCAACTCAAAATTCCGGTCAGACTTTGATGATAATGTGTTTGGAAGACTCTCAGGAACCCAGTGTGAAGCGCGAGATAAGTTATCGGCAAATTTTTGATTATATACGCGGTTTTGTATTATCCATCTGGATTGATAAGGCCGTCAATGTTACTTCATGATCGCACTTCATCCCGAGAAGACGAAGAAAAGTGGTGCGCAAAACAATGAAATATATTTAAAATACTGTATTTTGACCCAGAAAAATGAACTCGTCCGAGTTCATTCTCCGAGGAACAACGAGGGTCGTGGTAATTCCAATTGCTCGGAACCAATTTCCGTCTTTTGACCTAATTACGCGCAAATCTCTCTGCGCAAATGAATCAAGTGATTATGTACTGATAGTTTATTCCAGTACTCATGTGTTCTGTAGCTTAGAAGCACGGCTCAGCAGTTTTAGCTATAGCGGTTCTCCGCGAAAAATTACCTTCGTAAGTATATCGAAAAAAATAATTACGCCTCGAACCAGTGATGCAGGTGTACTGCAATTGGTTTTCATGTAACGCAAGAATTCGTCGAGTTTTTTAAGTTCGCGGATATCCTTCGCCAGAACCCCTAAGAGTTCAGCCACGTGAGCCGATGAAGTTTGCGCCATGCTGGTGAGGCCGACCAATCAAACTATAGTACAGTAATATGTAAGTCATCTAAGGAATGGGAATGAAAAACACGGTTAGCAGTTTTCTTCGAGGAATTTTGACTGAAAATCGTCAAAGGGAGCCTCTTTTCTCTCTGACTGGCTCTCTCTTTCCCAAAATAAGAGAAAGAAAGAAGGAAAAACCCGTGCTTCAACGAAAAATTGGTTTCTATCTTTTTTTTTAGCGATCAAGTTTTTTGTCATCTCGTTAGCGGATAATAACCAACTGTTACCGCGAGAAATGATTTATGTGATAATCACGTGTAGAAAAACCACCTGCAAGACTAAACTCAATTTTATGTCCGACTCCATTGGAACTTATCCATCATCAAAATATAACTTCCAATACCAGTAGAACTGTACATTTTCCACCCATCAGCAGTAGTCCAAATGGTCTTCAAAGACAAATACCATATAATATTTTTCAGCCGTTGGAATAAACATTTTTAAATGAAATCTGACGTGATGTCCATCGCGAAAACGACTAAAATGCGCAGATAAACCAAATCACAGTGTTTTTGGCCTGCGTGACATGAATGGGACGCATCTAACTCTTCAAGACAAGTTTCTGTGTGATTCGCTCAATAATATATGAACATGCAACAGGAAGACAGAAAATTGGTTCCCTGAGGATGCCCCTTTTTCTTTCTTAAAGATTTCTCATTTCAATAATAACAAAATCTTTGTCGCCAGGATGCCGTTAATGCTGCCTCATTTGAAGACACCAAATATAGAAGTACTGCTTCAGAAACGGCAGTCAATTTCCCCTTCCTCTACGCCGTCTACGGGATTTCCCCTCTCAGGTGCCGCCATTGTTGCTGGTCATTATGAAGCGGGGGTGCTTTCCACTTTTCCCACTGTCTTAACACCCTTTGACGAAATTGAATGTTCCCATGCTGATAACTCCACACAATTTTCAAGATTTTGCGAGTCACACATTTCTCCAAAAATACCATCGCGTCAATTAACTTGGGTACGTCAACATTTGTTTTCCTACTTGAAGGTATGGGATTCCCTAGATTTTCAGCTGCTTCTTGCTTCCCAAATAACGTAAATAATTTCTCCAGAAAGCCCATATTTTTTATTGGCACCGTTATTTAATAACACTATTCATTTAATTTTAATCTTATGCTAGTTAACTATGCTAGTCAGGTTGCTTTTAATCATAAAAGATCACCTTCACGTAGTGATGCAGCAACAAAGAGAAGATAAGAACTGATCTAATCACAGTAACTTGAAAATCCCTTTCCCGTCCAAGCGGAAAGCCACCTGTGGGAACCATTTTCAGAGAAGTTACCCAGTGTTCGGCCTTAATGATTTGGCTTTCCTGTTCTTGGTAATTCCGAAGAATTAGCCCATGGCGCCTGGCGCCAGTTTCCTGAGGCCCGTGCCCAAATCCCTTTTCTTCTCCAATGGTCCATCCAGCTTAATCCGTCTACGGACCACAATGGAAAATAAGCTAGGAGGAAACCATACCGGACACCCTAGTCAGGTTGCTTTTAATCATAAAAGATCACCTTCACGTAGTGATGCAGCAACAAAGAGAAGATAAGAACTGATGATTAGTGTCATTGAACTTTTAGGGAAAGGGCAGGTTCGCCTTTCGGTGGACACCCTTGGTAAAAGTCTCTTCAATGGGTCACAAGCCGGAATTACTAAACCGAAAGGACAAGAACCATTAAGGCTTCATCATCATCGAAGAATCTTCAGAACTGCATGAAAACAGCCGCAAGTCAGAATTTAGGAATACTTGAGGGGAAGAGGACTACAAAATGAACGCATAACATGCAAGTGAATTTTTCTTCAGCAAGCGTTGTGCAAATTGTCTCATTTATTGTCAGAAATTTGGTACTGTACAAGCGTACAGCAGCTCAAACAGAAAAAGTTCCCAAGCTATATTCAGAGAAAAATAACCGCTTATAGAAGCAGTTTTGATTGCAATTACAAAATTTATTTTAAAACATTGGCAAGTGGCATTTTACAAAAATTTCCTCAGATCATTGCGAGTACGATTGTGATATTAATATCCACATTCGAATTACGGTAGCAACCCTGTCCAGAGACAAGGATTACTAGTGCTTTTCAGTGCCTTGACCCGAATTTCGGTATTGGGGCTGAAAATTTTTGGGCCGAACAAAATGAGCAAATAGACCTGCAAACGGGAAAGTTGAATACTGCATACGTTTTTGTCATTAAATTCTTGTGTATAAATTGTGCTGTGTGAGGACGCGAGCAAACTCTTTTATACAGCTAATGCCGAAATCATTTCAATCCAAACATGCCTCAAGTTCAAAAACCCCCTTTTTAAAAATCTTAGTTCCAAGAAATTCGCACGATTTTCAATAATTTTGATAATTCAGGACGTAGATTTATACATCTTTTGTTGACGTACGGTTACACTCTCAAATTTTCTACGAGCTTACTGAGAGATATTACGTAGATGCGTATGCTATACAAGAACCTTGCCGTATTGGGAGTGGCTCAAACTAAAGCGCAAACGAGGAATGGGTGTGGCCAACTGAGTTGGGAAAGTTTTGAGCGTAGAACTTCACATTTCAAGTGGTAAACTACCAGGTGCCACGAATCACACAAGCAAAAAACTTGCAGGGATTCCGTGGCACCTTGAAAGCCACTTGTTTGAACGTGGACGATTTGCACCGGGTGTTCGCTGTTTGTTTTCTGGTTCATTCTTACTTCTTCAATGATCGTGAAGTAATAAGGATGTCAGGTTTATTGCTGAGCTTCACAGCAGGTCTCATGGTTGTTTTTCTTTCCGTTGGACGGATTTGTTCTGAGGATAACATCAGATATACTGTATTAGACCAGAATAAACAGGGGAGGATGTAGAGTTGTTTTGCACGAAAGTTCTGCACAAATCCTCCTCAAAGAAAACTTAGTACTCTGTGGAAGTCTTTTATTAATCCGAAGTTTTAATGCCGTCACAGCGTTTACAAAATCTTCTCTTTCCACCTCATGAAGTCAAGGGAATACCTTTTCGGGCTCGCGGACCGGCATATTTGAATAAAATATTTTGCGGACCGGCAAAGTTACGTACAATGTTTGAAGACCAGCAGAAAATTTTTTCATATCGGCCATGAAGTCCTCAGAACAAAACGTGCATTACAAAAATTAAGTAAAGAACCAAGAAAACAGCAATACAAAGGAATGTATTCAAAAAATAGAAAGCTGCCTAAGTTCTTTCTTAAGAACCTAACTTTTGAACTTTTTATATAAAAGTACACTTTTTTTACAGACTTCCCAATTCTCTTTTCGGTTTAAAGTGAAAATAGTCTATCAAAGATGACGTAAACAGAAACCGAAATTTCGGATGCCTGTAACACACTTCATTACTACCATCTGTAAATTTAGCATACTGACGAAATTTTGCCGCGGACCGGCAAAAAACCTCTGCGGACCGACGTCGGTCCGCGGACCACGGATTGGGGAACACTGATCTAAACGATACATTTTTGAGTTTTGATGAGTCATTGGATGAATTCTCCATCAGTGACCTCCATGAAGGTGCTTACCGATTTTTCGTATGTACGGCTGGCTCCAAAATTACCGACCTTCTCGGCTCGAGTACTTTTAAAAACGCGTTTCCGTACTTCCATTGAACAGCTCATTCCATTTCTATATCGTATTTATCTATTAACTCGCTGTGACCTTCAGTTTCTGGCCATCAAAAGACCTGATTTTCTGCTACGTCTAATTCCAATTCTATGGTATTCTCAAAGCCCTGTATGCATTCAATGTGTTGCTGATTGTGTTGGACATGATCGTCGCATGTCACTGTAACTCTGTGACGCAGTTTTGGTCTTTTATAGTATTTGTTCGAAGCCTCCGTCCGTCTTCCACGATTAACTTCGTGAGAACGACGACTGCAAATTTTCTCTGAACGTCGTCGATTGTATGCATTGAATTCAAAGCATACTTTTTTTTTAGCCACAGCGCCCTGTGAATTCAATTAAAGGGAGAGTGCAGAGAAGACATTGAAATCAATTGTTCTGCTTTTGCGTTTTGCAATTTTTTTCACGCGCTTCTTCTTCAGCACAGAAAAAAATCGCGAACATGTTAAAAATACACACACAAAAATTTGAAACTTGTCTAAAATCATATTTTGAAGATTTTTATTGAAGAGCTGAACGTATACGGAACTTTTTGGTGCCCGAGGCAGCCTCAACTTGTTTTCCCGGCTTTTTCCCTTTGAGCATCATGAGCTATTTTCGGGAAAAGCAGTGGTTAGGAGATTCCATCCGCTCAGCGGCTCGACGCGATCAACATGCGAGAAGCAGATTACTGTATATCCATACGAATACGCATACGGGTGCATTGCAACGCCAGAACAGCGACATTTAACGTGACGGACGCCCTCCAGCAGCACTCCGCAAATTGAATCTCCTGGCAAATCCCCGCTGAGATGATCCTGCTCTCATTCGCATTCATGATTGCTTCCACGGAATTCTGCGTCAAGCATATGGTAATCCTCTTTTGTCACCACAGCACGAAGACTAGTGAAGCATTCTCGGGATGCCTGGATATGAATGCTTTCAAATTATAAGATAATGCGTGAGAAGGAGTGACGAAGGTGTCCAGGCAGATTAAAGATGAATTTCAGAGCTTCAATATTGATAGAACATAGTTTAAAAAAGGAAAAGGAAAATTTGGCAAAGGATTCTTCGAAGGGCTTACCGAACACTGAAGGAATGTCGGAACCGAAAAACTCATGAATTCGTGGACACCTACACCTTTTTTGAAATCCAAAACTGAGGTGGAAAAGTTGGGTACGCCTGGTAACCAGGTGTATATCGTCTTGGGGAGAAAAGATTGCGTGTCACACATGCTGAGAAAAAAAAAACTGAAAAAGGAATGTGAGGTGAAGTCTCCTTTTCAATGAGCAACAATGTTCCAAGTAACACAATTTTCGGCAATATTTATCGCGGCAGTTGTGAGCAGCAAAATTGCTTCAGCATAAGAGTTTCAGTTGCATGGCTAGAGCCAAGTGGAATGCGGGGAAAATATTTAACTAACGGATTAAGTTGCCATGAAATGCTAAATTATCCCATTCCTATGTTACAGTATTCCAAAAATGGGTTAGAACTAATTTTTTTCGACTCAAGAACTACTAATGATGTCTGTCTAAATTCTAAAATCATATCACCTCTATTGACAGTTTTCTCCTAATAATTGCGTTGCACTCAACATACACAGCTCTGAACAGGCACATTATCAAATACTTCATCAACAAAAAGTACCGACTACCGAGACACTCAAGAGGTGCATACAGGGATGCAGAACCCGAAGAACCCCTGCAAGTGTCACGTATCAAAAAGTGGCTCGATGCCGCATCCGGGGGAGACTTGTCCCGAAGTTGTCACCGTCCCGAGGCAACTTCCACAATGCTTCATCTTCCATCAATCAGGAACAAGTCTGGCACAACCCAGATTCCTGGATACAGGGCTGAAGATTGCTGTATCGTCCAAAACAGCGCAGAGAAGTACAACACTTATGAGCCTGGACAACACGGATCTCTCTCAGATCTTGACTCTTTATTGATCGAAGATCCTGTGCCTCATGATTCCAAAAAAAAAAAAGATGTATGTCCTCTCTGCGGACTTAGGTTTGGCAACCTTACGTTAACCTTACTATGCGACTTGTTGTGCCAAAATGCACCTTTTAGACGTGCTTCCCTCCAGCAAGTGATAACAGCGTAAAGGCGCTGGTTAGCGTGTTTCTTTTTGCCAATTTTTCGTACTATAACCTAAGCTATTTTTGTTTGATGCCCCTGCCAGTAAGAGCTAAATTACAGTACACGAAAAATGGGGAACGCGTCGAGGAAATCAATGTTCGTTTAAAAAAAAAACACTGTTTCCGAAAAGAGTCAAAACTCGAGGTTTCACGATAGCTCCCTTTCGCAATTCCCACCAGCAGCTATTTTTGGGAACCTTCTCAGGCTAACGTCAGAAGCAGTGCGTCTGTTCAAAGTCGCCGTACACTCGAAAGTCGAAATGAAGACGGAAAATTGCATTTTTCCGTCCTGAAAAAAAAAACCATCTGGAGGAATACCTGCTACGACGTACATCAAGGGTTTCCCCGAGCTCTGAGCAAGGCGTAATCAAACGGAGGCGTTTCGATGAGCCTCGAGAGAGCCAATTTAAAGATGCTTGGCTGCTTTCGAGCGAGGTGATGAAAAACTTTTCATCACACAACCTAAGCACGAAACTTTCAAAAAAAGCAGGATACTTTCACGGCATCTCATCGCTGACACGAATGCCATGCACAACACAGGGGCGTTCAAAAGCATCCTTTCAAGGTAACTTGTCACGTGGATATATTTTCTCTTTCCGAAGCTTCAGGAATACTCAGCTATTTTCTTCCGTCTTCGAAAGAATCTCATGAATGTAAAATTTCGTAGGATTAGCGGGAAAATGCTACAAAAGCTGTAATTATCGCAACCGATAGAATCGAACAAATACCCATCCGAGAAAAAGCTCAGTTCCGATAAAATTTAAATTGAATGGAAAGGGTATAGAGAAGGATTTGTAATCGAAAAAACGAGTATGTCCCCTGTCGTTTTCATAGTGAAAAAAAAACGTTACAGAGGCATCAATCTGCCGTCGAGGTTTTTTTTTTGCCTGAACGTCGTAAAAGCTCTGAGATACGTGAACTAATTTTAAATTTCCTCGACTCGGCGTGTTATTCCACCATTCAAGAATGAGAGACCACGAAATGAGCCAAAGACATAAACTGCGTGATTCAGTAATCAATTCAAATTCATTTTTGTTTCACGTGAAAGAAACAGCATCCCACCAAATATCAAGTGAGCGGGAAAGCCTAGGAATGATTATTTCATTTCGTATACATTTCGTGCGGGAACATTTACTGAAACATTGGATACCTAGGAAACACATTAGTTTTCAAAGAGAATAAATAATTGGCAAGGCCTTTGAAGCTCCTCCATCGGATTCCGTGAGCTGCAGGGATCTCACATGTGCAGTATAGGTATCTAGGAAAGCGAATTACTTTCAGGCATACGGAGAAAAGACGATATTCAAGTCCACGTTCCGTAAGATTCAACGAATTCTGTTTCTTTTCTTTTCTTTTTCTGAGCAAACCATGATGAAAAAAGGCTACAGCTTTACTATCGACAATAAGCGAATCTTTCTTTTTTAATCCCTCGACTGCATGATGAATTTCAGACGGCTGACGGCACAATAATGAAAAGAATCGCGGCTGCGGAAGATATCCTTGATTCCCTGCTGAGAGCTGAGCTGGATTCGGTTCCTTCAGAGGTTCCTTCAGAGTCACATTGAAACGCAAGGCACGAAAGTCAGTCTCAAGTGTCAGTGCTTGAAGTAAGCCAGCATTCGCAAAAAGGACACTGCAGCAGCTGAAGAATGAGTAAACGGCAGGAGGATGGCGTGACGTACTTCGTGCTCAGTTTTGCTTTCCGACTGTATCGCCGAACAACTCGAAAAAAGAACTTGTGCTTTTGCTGGAGTTTCGTGATGCATTTAGCGAGAACCATGACACTAATTGAAAATAAAAGCGTTTGACGGTATGTGCAATCGAACCGGAAACGAATGCAGCAGAAGGTTCTCTATAAGTGTCTACTTGAAAGGCAAAACTTTTTTTTTTCCTTTTACTGGATCACGCACCTCTGCAAAAAACCTCCCCCTCCCAATTTATTCTGCTTCTATCCACAAAACGCTGGAAAACAATTATTTTTTTCTCAGACCTGGAAGGAGCTCGAAAATTGCACTTTTTATATGAAAAAAGGTTGAATATTTGTCTACTCAATATTTTCTACAAGAGCACTCAAGGTACCAAGAAATATATCGCTGTACAGTACTGATTATTTTGTCGCAGAGAAGCTGTACAAATAGTCTTTCGCACTATGATACCTTGTCATTGAATAAGCCCTACAGCTATTTTCAATATGATTCAAGCGTATTACAACCGAAAAAGCTTTCGTTACTTGAACGAAATTTATAATGCTCAAAAATGTACTGATATTTGTAATCCTCTTGAAAAACGGATCCACTGAATCAACTCCTTTCTGGTGTTCTGATTACATTTTCAACCACTGATCTGCCTCAAAGATCCAATTTAACAATGCCTTCCACCTTCAAAAAATTATAAAATTAATCCACTCTTGATAAAAGAATATGCTTGGTCTTTCAAGGAAGACCTACCCTCGCAATAAGCCCCTGTCTTTCAAAAGTATGACAGTTAATTTTAAGAGGGAATCAAATCGCCAATATAATCTACAAGAACCAGAGAGAATGTGGTACTGGAGAATACTCTGCAGAGGATATGAACGCAGTGAGAGTCTATCAGGTACATTCAAAAATAATATGGGAATATAAATATAATTGGCTATAGGAAATACTGCAGAGGAACGACTCATGTGCATAAATATGCAGAGTCTGTCAAGGGCATTAAAAAGTTTCGCCGCTTGGAAAGTATTGCTGAGGATGGAATGACTATCGAGAAAGTCCACTTGTACTGAATCAAGTTTCGTGAAGATGCATGCTGAAAGTTCCGTCATTCATGGGTGCGTCAGGGAAGAATCCGGGGAAAATGGGAGATTGATGCCGCAGGAGTTCTGGTTCACTTCTTCTGCCTTTTGGCCGTCGGTGCAGCGACGGCCGCCGTCTTGGAGGAAGCCGCAGCAGGTCGTTTCGCAGGGGACGCTGATGCGTCCGGAAGATCCGGGGTCGGGGATTTCAGGTCTGACAGTCTAGTAGCAGTCGGGCTTGCGACACGCAGCTCCACAGTCTGCGGAAAAGGGGGAAAAAAACAAACGAGAAAATGGCGAGCCAACAACCACTGCGGATGCGCTTTCCACGTTTTTCGTCTCCTCGCCCGCCGGGCATCGAGGGCTTTCATTCACTGTACTTGCGTAATTTCGAAGAAATCCCGGCGCGATTCCTCTTTTTATTCCTCTCATAGAGTATTACTCAACAGTCAACAGCCACAGAAAAATCTTTTCGTGCATTTCCATATGGCAAAGCGCGGAGTTGCATCTCGAAAAAAAATTGAAACACGGCTTTTCTATTTCATGAAATGTTGATCTGCAACAGAACTTCCACGCCAAATCTTCGCGAGAATAGACGGAGGGATTCTTCCGTGGTTTGCAATCGGATTTAAACATTTGCTTCTTCACAGAGACATTAATTATACTGTATTACCGAAATACGAGTCTTGCCAAATCTAGAATCTAAAATACTGCCATCCATTCAATACAAATGGAATCCAGATATAAAAATATGTGTGCTAACTTTCTGCGCCAATCCGATGCTCCTTTATCTGCCTTTTATTTTAGCAAACTGACAATGCTCCGAAATTGAGAATAAAGGACTGAACTTTTCTGAAACTTTAAGCATATTTTTCTTCCAAGACGAGACATACAATGTTATTCATAATCCCCAAAATCTTGATATATTGAGGTTCAGAAAGTAATCCTAATAAATGGTTCAACCTATGAGCGGGCTTATTTTTGCCTTTAAAAATTGGTAATCCTTCGTTGCCTATTTAATTTATTATTTTTCAATAGCATACCCCAAATACGCTTGAGGAATAATCATGAATCTCGAGTCAGTTCTAGATGTTCTAACTGGATACCTGTTTCAGTGTTTGTCTCCGAAGATTGGATATCTCGCTTATTTTGTTCAACAACTGAAAAGTAATTCAATAGCTTCTTTTATAATTAAAAAATACAAATGAGCGAGATAGTTCCTTGCTGTTCGGAAAGAGAACCAGTGAAATGAACTTGCGCAAATAAATTATATCGATATGCATAAAAACAAGAAGAAAAAATGCATCAGTTCATGTCACAGCTGTAAGAACAAAAATTAAAAAATATAAAGCATCAATTGGTTCAAGAGAAAAATTTCCAGGTTACGAGGCTAAAGAGTTAATCCTTGCCAATGTTTCAGTCAATCGAATTAATCTTTTGTTTCCAGGACCTCCCCGTGCAAGTATGAAATCTTTGCTGAAAAAGGTGGACCATGTGAAAGAGGGGAACATTATTTCATTATCCAAAAATTAGAAGTGGTTTCCCCTACCTGCTAGTTGAAAGTGCAAAAAATGTTACTTCCTCATTACAGACGTTAAACTTTTGTTGGGAAGATTCAAGACTGTTTACTATTCTTTCGCCGTGTCCATCTTTCTTTGGATCACACTTTATAACGTGCTCTTTACTCCCTGTCATAAAGATTTTCTTCCGAGTCTTAGTTGCAGATGAATCACCTCATCAAGAAGTAACTGCGCTTAGAGCAGGAAAAAACCCCCGGAAAAAAAATCGTTGTACTTCGGTACATGGTTCCTGTTCACGATATTTGTCACCGTGTACAGTCGCATTGCGACGAAAATGCCCCGACTTTGAGCAATATTTTCCGTGCCCGGAAACTGAATTTTGAGATCCGAAGAAAAAGTCGCGATTTCAGATTTCCACGAGGAAACTATTCATACATATCCAAGCCCAGCAATTCCGCCGCGTGTACGGGTTCAAAGCATGTTGAAATCCGCTCAAAATCTCGATGCATCGTGAGCCCGGATTGGATTTCCAACTTATTCTCATATCACGTTCCCAGCGGGAATTCAAACAATTCGTTCAGATCCAAGCCTGGCGAGTTTCATAACCCAAAGCCGGAACATATCGATGCCCTGGTTTTATATTCTGACCTGCTGTATTCGGCCTGTTCTGGGCGCAGCAAAAAACAGTGTATGTCAGAATACCGCGTCTGGAAATTGCCTTTCATCGGCAAATAAAGGTTACCAAGATGTTTCAGTTTGTAATGCCATTGCGTTCATTCACCTAATACAGGTGAACTCTCCACAACAATCTTTTCTACAACGGTTTTCTCTGTACAACGATTTAATTTTTCAGACCCATTGGATTATCTCCCCATGTTGAAGGCGTTCTCTACGACGAAGTTCAAGTGACCAGAACAAAACTCGCTGCAGAGAACGTCGTTATATATAAATTACGTTGTAGAGAACGAAATTCAAGGGACCAGAAAAATCCGCTGTAAAGACAGTTTCGTTGTACAGAGAATCTATCTGTACTAATTTTACGAAAACTTTTCTTATGACTGACCATGGCAGAGCACAACTGCATCTCCAAGTGACTCTGAGAAACTAGGTAACGCAAAAGTTGCGTTGCACGAAAGTGTTCTACAAAAATATTGTTGGTGTTCTCTAGTGCCGCTGTTTGACACTTCGGGATGCCCTCAACTGTCGGGTCACGATCACGATTCCCCCAGCGCTATGGCCAACTTTTCCGCTGACCGAACACGTATATAGAAGGGAAACTTCACGTGGGAAGTACACGTGACGCTGTTAATAATTAAGTTACTGGTTCTCAAAGAGCCCGCAAAATGAAGAGGACGTTAAATTGACTGGAGGTATGAGCAGGAATCCCACGGTACAAGCTGAAGGTACAGGAAATTCCGGGGACGGAAATACCAGGAAATATTGTTCAGGAGATCATTGTGTAAGACATTAATTTAGACGTTCCTGATGGCGTTTAAACCGTTACCGCTGTTTTGAACGTTCGTGCTCCCAAACTTTTAAGCCAGAAGAGTCTGGGGCAAACTTATAACGATCAATATTTGATGCTTGTCATGAAAAGAAAGCAGAAAAGATCATTGAAATATGCCATAAAATTATAAGTCGCACTTTTTCTAATACGCCGAAGTTTACATCGATTTTGGAAGGGGGGATGGGTTCAGTCGAGCTGGAATGAGGCCATTGTGCATATAATTTTCATTTCCTGGAAAGATTTGAAAAGTTTCGGGATCTAGTCTTCATCGACTAGCTCAAGTGCTCTTGGAAGAAACTTCACTTTCTTCAGAATATTCTATATTCCGAAGCCACTAACATCACGGTACATTCTTTGATACGGTAAGCTGAAAACTAGCGTGACACCAAATTCGAGTTGGTAGTTGCCCCGAAAAGTATAAGCGCTTGGTGTTCAGTATCTGAAATGCAAGTACTTCATCTTCTTGGACACGAAGACGTGTATACTTTTTCGCTATTATTGTCGATCACTCATATACGCTGCGCGTAGAAGAATGAAACTCCTGTTACCGAGTCGATCGAGACCAAAGCGCTGTCGGAAATTGAAGTGGGCAGATGTTTAAACTTTTAAGGACACGTGAGACATGACGAACACCTGACCTAACTAGACTTCATATTGTTTGCCATTTGAAGTACTGTACGTATTTCGGGATTCAATCAAGTGTATTTAAAATTTACAGCATTACATCTGAACCTTCTGACAATGTGCACGTAGCAGAACCAATACCTTCCTTTGAGAGCCTTTTCTTTGTTCACAATGATCGAGTTTAGCCCCAATGCAACAGGAAAGTGCCGGTGCCCACTTACTGGTGATTATTAATAAATGCGTGACTGAACCATTACCAGCATCAAGTACTGTACGTCCACTACGTACTCATGCTTATGAAACATTTATATCCTCATGTTTATGAAACTTAATACGGTAATCTGTTTGTGCATTATCTAGGTCATCGAAAAGGAATTTATGGCGTCATTTTCTTCGTTTTATGCAGTTAAAAACTCCATAAAAGCTTTAGAGAAACCATCGACAGGAAAATCGAAAGATTTTTCAACCATACAATTTTGGAGCTTCAAGTTCCTCGATACCCGTGAATCATTTCGTATCATATTGACTGTAAATTATTAACATACGTTTCAAAAAAGAAGATGGGTTAGAAATAATGGGTCACCTGATTCTGAAAGTTGTTACAGATACAACGAACAAGAAATTAACAGTAATTCCGGGGAATGTATCTTCCTTCCGAATGTATTTGTGCATCAGATGATGAGAAATACAGTACTTACAAAAAATCGCAATTGAGAAGAAAATTTCCATACTAATTTGTCTTCCTGAACCTCAACTCGGAACGACTCGAAAATATTTTCTTGACGAAGGAGAGAATTTCGGGGGGGGGGGGGCTGCATTATTAGTCGGGAATTTCTCTCTCAATAGCTTCAGCTTGAATAACTCATTTCTGGGCATTGGATCAGCTTGCCTGACGCGTTAATTTTCCAAAAGCAATGCATCATCGAGATAATTATGTTCCTTGAAGGGTCAATGGTTTTTTCATTTACTTTAAAGCACTTCTGTATAAAAATCATTATGGTTTTTTGACGGGATCTCCCGCTTCTGAATCCATATGCGTAAAATTCCATGACGAGCATGAGGTATTTTTGAACACTTTTCTGATATCTGATGGGTGTCGTTGAAAATTACGTCCTCAATGTTCCAAAATCCAAATAGAAGCAAATTACTACACTGTACTGATGTCGGGTGGTTCTAATTGTGAGAATTCAGTACTATAAAATGTACTTTAAACGTTCTTAAACGACTTTTATGGTCATGCAAGAGTGATTGACTTCCACGCGATGCTATGGTCGAAGTGACGGATGATTTTCACCGTTACGGATCACAGCTTTTGAAGAACGAAAGGATTACTTATCACCCAACGGAACCGAAGAAATGAGAACATCGCCACCATCAGTCATCATAAGGATGGATTGACACGACTTGTTATGGTATTCCTTTGCCAAGTTGGTCTTCATTCATGTAAGCCTCTGTTCCCATACATCTATATGGCTCGTAAAAGTATAGATACTAACTCATAGGAAGATTTTTAATGATCCATTACATTAAGGTTCATTCAAGGCACCTCTAGTCTCAAAAAAGATTTTATGCTGGATTTTTCCGCTTCATTTCTGAAACTGGCTTACCTTAAGGGACCCATAAATTTAGAAATGGGGGAAAAGTATGCATCGAACATTATTCTCACTGAGAAAATTTAAATCGAATATGCACATATTTTGAATGAAGAAATGACAAATCGAGTGAATTTTTCCATTCCAGAAATCGAGGGCTCACTCACGAGTCACGACATGGTCAAAACGAACCCGAATGCACACCACAGTGTCATATGACCTTCAGCGATCCAAAAAATTCGGAAAAACTTTTCTCTTGACGATGTTTTCATCAATATTCCAAACGTGACACTATTTTCAATGAACCAAAGACAAACAGAAACTCACCTCCTTATCGTAGAATTGATCGATGTGGGCCTTGACTGTATGCCATATTTCCCCATTACGAATTATCTCGGACACGGCGTCTATATCTGGGGCCATGAATCTGTCACAGTCCCAGGGCCTGGAAAGAGCAAGACGAAGAAACTGTGCTTGAAGTTTTCGCCCATTTCGGAAACCTACGCACACAGATGAAATTCGTTTAGCAACGAAGTACGAGGGTTTAATATATCCTCGATCATCTATGTCCAAACTCGACGGCCGTCAACGAAAAAAAAAAACCGATCTATACGGAGGCAAAAATTTAATATGAGCCGCTTTATTTCTATCTTGCATTTTTTGGAAAATTCTCATAAACTCTGAGATTAACATGTTGAGAAGCAGAAACCTGAAAAAGTATCACATACGGAACTGTCGAAAGAAGAGTTCCTTTTGCCAATCGGGAGATGATTTTCTTTCAAGGTTTGCGATAATATCAGGTCATCGCTTCACGTCAGAGCATGCGGTTGGAAATTGTCTCCTGATCTCAGGAACATTTGTACAGTTTCAATTAACATAGCGGCAATGTCTCATCATCCAGGGAAAACACTATCATTAATAGGATAACCAAGACTCTACTGAATTCAATGACCCCGAATTTCGTATTTTGAGAGTGTGATTATTTGAAAGATTAACTCCGATCCATCGGACGCATCTTTAGAAATAAGGAGTAGAATTTTTTGATCCCCCTGCGGCTTCTGAGGATCACGTGAACTGATCTCGCCAGGATCCTTTCGGGAGCTATTCCGCAAGCATTTGAATGCTGAGCAGGGAGGATTACCTGATGCGTCTTCGCACTAAGCGGTAAACTTCTTCCAGAGGTACCGTGGTTCTCAGTGGGCGCAAAAATTCCATGGCTTGGCACGCTGCTAGCAACTCGATCCCCACCACGTGCTCAACGTTTTGAACCACCTGATTGAAGAACATAAGGCATGGAATTATTCCCAAGCTACGGAATCATCAAACAGCATATCTCATGGACTGATCATTGCAGAGGATACTTTGGCTGCTTTATACGCCATAACAAAAAAAGCCTTCTATTGCTGCCAGGGTATCAGGGCCCCAAGATAGTATACAGTGACCGATTTTGTGCAGGGGAATGTAATTAGTACGCGGAGCAATCAGCCAGTTTTTAGCTAAGAAAATGCATTTCGAGGGCACCATACATGATTATTCCTAGTTTATTCAACGTGATGTATTTTTAAAATATTCGAGAAACAATTCGAATATAATTAACAAGGTAACACAGCGAAAGCATCAAACAATTAATGAACACAAGAAAAAATGCGCAAGGAAAACCCAATAAAAAATAAGTGCCACAAGTCAATCGAACATTCGGAATTAATGTACGATTATGTTTCAGATCCGTTTTCTCGCTGTTCACGTGATCACGTTCAGTGAGATGAAATTTTTCACAGCTCAACACTTTTCTGAGCTATGGCTATATAAAGTGCATTATGAAACGTATCGCGATATCGAGTGCTAAAATGTAGTTCTCTGTCTGTTTACTGTTAATGCTAGTAAAACAAAAGAAAGAAACGGAAACTGCTTGCAAACAGCACCTGAAGAGCTTTTCTAGCTGCGAATGCGCCCATCGACACGTGGTCCTCTTGAGCTGCGCTGGTGGACAAAGAATCCACGCTGGCTGGATGGCACAATACCTTGTTTTCCGAAACTGCAAAGAAAAAGTCGGGAAAAAAGAGCTTTAATCAGTGAGGTTGACATAACCGTCGCAATGCTGAGCTTGGTTAGATTATAATAATTCATTAAGTATCAAACGGATCTCTGATGAGCAAATGCCGGGCATTTAACTGAAAATGTGTCACTGCAGGGGCACCTGTCTGAATCCCTTCAGCAAGAAAAGTAAAATAGTGGGTGAAACTGTAAACTCGCGAGAACATAAGTAGAATTTAACATTTATTGTCTCAAACTATTTACGGAAACCAAGCCCACATGTCAGCTGCAGTAATGGCCCATACAGTACTTGAACCAGTAAATTCGAGAGTATTGTAGAAGTTGCCTCCTTCGCCATGAAAGTATGTTTTGAAACTTTTTGCGCACCGGGATTGGGAACACGTTGTTAGAAGTTGGGTCAATCCTGCATACGGAAGACAAAAAAAAATTTGCGATAAGTTTTCTCACCCAAAGAAGCAGCGGTGCAGTGGGCAATCATGAATCCTGAATTGAGGCCGCCGTTTTTCGTCAGGAAACCCGGTAATTCGCTGAGGGCTGTTCACGGAAAAACGCATAGAACAAATGTTCCTTACAGCAGCTCAGAACAGCAGGGTCTCATTGAAGCATCAGGGTTCAGATTAACCGCTGAACCAGCGCCCTTGAAAAGCTCATTACGCACTTGGCTTTCTGGTGAAAACTTGGGATGAAAAGCTCAAGACGTGTTTCTTTCTTTAAGCATCAAACTTTTTCCTGGTTTTTTCACCTCGTTTCTCCATCTTTTCGAAGAAATTTATTATAATGAATAAAATGTGCTGCTTGCGGCTGCTTATTTCACTTCATAATTTCTTGTAAGACCCGTTATACTTCATTCCTCTCTCCCTGTTCCACGCCAGAAAGTTAAAATTTTAATTTGTTCAAGACGCGGAAATTAAACAACTCTTCACTTGAAGGAATAAAACTGGATCTGCTTGCGCTTTCGAGAATCTTTTCATATTTTTTCCGCTTTCAGAGCTCGAACTACACGCGGGTGCCTCGTTCAAGAAAGCTCTCCGAGAATTGCGAAGGAGAACCGAGGCAGGAATCGTTAATTGAAAAACATTCAAAGAGGCCATGATTCAGGTGCTGGAAATGTGCTTAATAATCTTTCTTTTTTTTAATCACTCACCTGGATTGACCAAGCGCTCGATTCTGCGCTCGCTCATGCTACCCAACTCGTGGACTGCGATGGCGAGGAAGTCCAAAGCCTTCGCGGGATACTCCCCGTGGAAGTTTCCGGCCGAGATGATTTCCTTCCGCTGAGGAAGCACCAGCTAATTCGAAAGCAAACCCGCACCCGTCAGCTGCGCTTGAAAGCCTTCTCTCCTGTTTTTGATTAATCTATGCTCCTTCGAGCCCTTCGTGGCCCGCCAAATCTCAAGGGAACATGAGCAAAAGAAGAATTTACTTTCTTTCAACTCAAGCTCTGATTTCGCGCTACATTGTCCGTCCTATGAGACTGAAAATTCGTGAAGTTGCGTTCAATTCTGATAGGCTTCGATGGTCAACCGACTGGCTATTTTTACCCACGTTGCGCTGGAAATCCCCTTTTAGAGGGCTCACAATATTTTTTTTTTTAATTTGAACATAACTTATTTACGATTCCTCGACATGCAACGCGAAATTGAATCAACCGACAAGCCATTTTGATGGCCAACAAACAAGCCACATTTTGACCCGCATTGTGTTGGAAATCGCTTGTAAGAGGGCTCACAATTCGATGGATTTGAATAACTTATTTATACGATTCCCCGATAACTCGACATGGAATCATTGATATGGGTCCTTAAATTTTAGAAGCTCCCCATTGAATTTTAGATGAAAATAAGAAACTAAATTAACTTTAATCATCTTGGTTCAAACCTGCCATTGAAAAAAAAATTCGCCTTGAGGGAAATTAGTTACAACAAAGAAACATAAAAAATTTTTTTCCAAGAAACCGAGTAAGTTTTGATGAAGAGGGGGAATTTGGGTCAGGGAACTCTTGCTGCTGACACCCAATCACGTTTCTTCTCTTCACCGAATCCACGGAATTTAGAGAACATTTTAATCATTCTCACGCGATCATATGGATTTTCCGGGTGAACAATCCATTCTGAATTTTAACCAACGCAAAAAGGTACACAAAAACGTACTGAAGTCTTTCTCTTATTCGCATTACTTTTACGACACATGTGGTCTAGCTTGAGCTATGAAGTTGTCTTCAGCGAGAAAATGCGATATAAAAACTTTTGCAGTGCATGAAATTTAGAATTAATCTTCTGAATCGGCGTCTATTTTTGGAAGGTCCCACCATCAAGTATGATTTTTCCGTGTAAATCTGAAGAGTCATCGATTCTATGATGCGCTCAGGTTTTCGTGGAGGCGTCTCGCATTCGCGTAGAAACGGCTATATCTTCAGAGTTCAGGCCAAAAAAAAAAGAAATACGCAAGGTTCATCGTTCCTCGTTTTCAACATGAGCATTGCGTCTCGGATGCTCTTTTGTACTTGCATTTCGCCTTCTTGCGTGAGCATTCCTCAAGGGAAAATCCTTTGTGCGACGTAAAAGATGAACGGGAAAGATATGACCGACTCACCGGGTTGTCTGTGGCGCTGTTCATTTCGGTTGTGATAATGTTTCGCACGAATTCGATGGTGTCTTGAGCAATGCCGTGCACTTGCGGACAGCACCGTAGCGTGTACGCGTCTTGAACTCGATTGCAAAACCTGTGGCTCTCTGAAAGATGAAAAAATTATCCCGATTTTTTTTCCCCGTCGAATTCTCTCGACTTCCGCTTCGCTACGAGAGAGTAAACGCGTTGGACAGGAAAAATGAGTGGGCCCGAGAAACAAGGGTTTTCGCTTCTGTGGTCCTGGCGGGCGGACCCCAGATGCGCTTTTATTGCTCCCCGAGCTCTTGAACTCGTTTGCTTTCATTGGTCAAATAAGAACAGCGGATGAAAGAGCTATTTTTCTCTCTTCCTATTTTTCTCCTTTTTCCTTCACAAAAAGCTTGACACCGAGAAAAGCTTGATCCATGCGAATGTTCCGCTGCTAACATACAATGCGTTACCTACTCGAGAACGCGATTACAAGTAGGAGGGATTTTCAAATTTGTTGATTTAACGATCATTTCATTCTGCGCTGAATGAAAAATGTATCGCCAATTCTTGAATTTTTGAGATTGCCTGTCAATTGAAAATTCAACTTCTCGTACTTGAAGATTACCAGAATAAAATCGATTCACAAATTGATGGAAGTCTACCGGAACAAAGTACGGTATGAATTCATGACGCATAAAAATATTAAATTTTTGATTTATGAAAATTTGCCCCGTGATGGAACAAATATTCCACATGCACGTAAGATTCAAATTGTTTTCAGTTTGAAGGGGCAATGCATTATCTTGCAAAGAGCGAAGGATACGTTTCCAGATTTTCTGCACCTGAAAGCATGTCATGATGTTTGTGGCTAAACAATTCGTACTTGGATAACTTGAAGGAGCTGTGAACGCAAAGAACCCGATTCAGAGCTAGGCATTTTCAATTAAAACATAAGTACTGTACACTGGAAATCCGAGATAATCTTAGCTTCAGAATGCATGAGAAAAACTCTTGTAATGTCTCTGAATTAATCCCGTCTTTGACGGTATCCAGCATTGAAAACAAAGCCTTGAACTTTTTAGATGCTTGTATACGGTATATCATCGGTATCCGAAACGGTAGTGTCTCCAAATCCTCGGGCGAATATGATTATAACAAATACAACATAAAACAAGGAACTTAATGAAAAAAAATGCTATTTTTACGTCCAAAAACCTCGAAGTAATCCGAACATTTTTCGTTTGATTTGAAAAACCAATTGTAGCTGAACTTTAAGCAAACAATCTTGTACAGCTGCTCAGACCGATTGCACACGATTATTTTTGAAGATCTGCGGCATGAATTCGGATTTCTCATTCGGTTTAAATTGATAAGATATTTGGATTCAACGACAGCCAATTTTCCCGTTACATCACATGGAACGTAGTTAGGGTGAAAGAACTTGCCTACCTCGAGTAGTTTGAAAATTTTCATTCTGGAAGGCATTCCAGTAATTTGAAATCTATTGAGAATCTCGTAAATTAACTTATTGCGTGGTGTCCAAATGAGCTTAAAACGGAAGAAACAATTCTAATACATGCTGTATTGACTGGATCAGCATGTGAAATCAGGATATCTCGAGTAAGGAATCCCATGATTGTGAATCAAAGCAAATTATTCATGGCTTCGAAGCGTGCAACAGATGAGAGAACCTCGGGACAGGTCGTTGCATTCGCTCATCGTGAGTATGTTGGCGAATGCATGGCAGCATGAGTATACATACCGGATGTTCTTCCATGCCACAAAACATGCAAGCATAAGAGAATGTCGATTAAACTCTGGTACAGTAAACATGGTCGCTCTTATATTTGGAACGAAGCATCTCCTCGTCCTTCAGGAGAATAAAGCCATTTTCCGAGCCGCACAGTTCCGACGTTAATCAAAAGTGCTTGTCAACTGTGTTCGCGGGAAATTGAAAAATGCACTAATTTAATGCGTGTGATTCGCTGCATGAGATGGTCTCGTATGAAGGCTTAGATCAGTGTTTTTCCTAAGTAGGTCAGCTGTAATCGGAAGATTAAGTACCTCTTAATTCTCGTGTTCTAGCCAACTATTGAGTGCAAGAAGTCATAATATACGTGAGAAACCCGGATTCTCACATTAGCTGAAGTGAAAAAAATGGAATTTGCTCAGGTATTACTCAAATGTCGTTGATATGGAAATCGAGACGATTCAAGCGAGAATACGAAAGTATGCCAATTTTTTTGGAAGAAGTTTCATCCAGTCTGACGACAGCAAGCACGTCTGAATTTAAATTCGGTAACGCATTATTTTTATTTATTAGTGAAAATTATAGAAACTGTGTTATATTTCGAGGACAGCTTTTTCTCGACATTGATTTGCATGCGCTATGAGAGCAAATTGGAAGCTGAACTTTTCAATAGAAAATTACTGTTTAAAAATATTTGCCTTTCGTCATATTGTGGATCAACAAAATCATGTTATACATTCTTGCAATTGCTGTGACTCGCAGGTCGCAGCTAAACTAGCGATTGATGAAATACGTTCTTCTCTTGATAGTTCAAACAACTTCAATATGCATTCTCATAATAGTGATTCGCGATGAGGATGGGTGAAAAACTTGCTTTGAAGAAAAACTGTAACACATTCTGAGATTTTCTGGCTTAAAAGAGACGAAATGGTCCGGAATTATTTTTTTTAATGTTCAAGGAAGTCATGGAAGACTGGGAATCATTGCATAATCTTCGGTATCAGGTGGACTCCATACAACGAAATTCAAGCGACCAGAAAGAAATCGCTGCAAAGCGAATTTCGCTCAAGATCGAGAACCCCTATTCAACATGGTAAGAGAACTCCATGGGGCCTAGAAAAAATTAAATTATACAGATAATATCGTTGTAGACAAGATCCGTGCTGATGAGTCCACCTCATTACGCATAAACGAGATTAACCCTTGAATTCCTAGAATTCTCGGGCTGCGTGTGTGCAATTATCATCATATCCCTCGCACGGAGAGTTCGGATGCACCCATACTTTTAATAGGTCAGAAACAACTGAAAGGTCAAGTATATTGGAAGCCGTTAAATGCAATCCGCGCGTAGCGACGAGAGCTCCAGGGAACTCTTCCATCTACCATATTGATTATATATATGCCCGTTTCTTTTTCCTCCCAGCGGCCTTCTCTCAGGGTGAGCACCATTTCCTTATTCAAGTCGCTTCACGACGTCCCTCCATTACTCTATGGACGATAAAGGCTGGGGTAAGTGTAGGAGTGCAGGAGAGCCCGCAGCCGCCTCGCCGATTTCCGTTGTCCCACGTGCGGGCGAAGACGTTGCACATCTGCGGGAAGGAAGCGGATGAGAGAAGGGCCATGTAACGAATGGCTGGCAAGGGAATCATAGAAGTCCCCCCTCTGTCACCCCATGAACAGAAAAGCACCTCTGTTCCTGGAAAACAATTTTTATGGTGTAGCAGGGTACTAGTTAGCCTCAACATCACGCGCCGTTCTACAAAAATCGAAACAAGAGCGATTAAAAGGAAACTTGAAGCACTTATGATTCCAATTGGAAAATATTGCGAATTTCGTCTGCGTATACTATGCAGTGTATATCCCCCCTTTCTTATAAAAATATTTTCAAAATGCTCTCCGCCAAAAAAGGTATTTCCCCAGGATTCAATTAGAAAAATTTGACTGACAAAAGCATTGGCCCGACTGATACTAGACAGCTTTCAAGCAAAAGCCGCTTTGGTTAGTTATACTTCATGCATTTGAATTTAGTTTTACATTGGTTTTCGCGGCATAAACTTGAGATGGCAGTCGCATGAGCAACGGAATTCTCTTCGGAACGGTAAAAGGTTTGACTATCGTCCGCAAAAACGTCTTATTTCTGCGGCTGATGAAGCTTCATCTTTAAAATAATGTATCACGAAATCGAGATGAGGCTTAAATAAATCCGTGAACACAAGGATCATTCCCTCTTTCGGCAAAGAAATTAATTCTTCTGAGGTTCGAAAAAAATAGAAATGCTGTTTTGTATTCCAAAATACATTAATCACTTCATTCGCATATGTGGAAAAAACAAACTGGGATCGTATTTCGATCTGTAGTGGAAGCATTGGAAAATACAATATATACTCGTGATTCCTGACATGTGGAATCACACGGTGAAATCAGTTCGCTAATACAGTACTCGGAAGGAATCATGCTTAACCGAAAAGCTGAAAGACAAGGCTAAAATATGATGCTGTATTCTCTACCTAATTCAGGTACCCGTTTGCTCGCCCTGAAGAGGAAATTATGCTTGGTTTGTTGAAGAAGTTCACTAAGCTTATCCTGTATCTCTATAAAAGGCCAAATTTAGATCAAAGTCCTTCATGCAGTCGATCGAAGGAACTTAATCAAAACTCGTTTTAATAATTAATGAACTTTCGAAAACTGGAATAAACAGGAAATATTACATAATTTTGAAATTGAAATTTGTGATACCACGAACATGATTTAGTATAGGCACGTTTTGGACGATCTGCCACGAAAATTCAAATTTCTCTCAGGATTCAAATTCACAAACGCGCCGGAGCGTTCGCTCACGATGAATATTTATTCCTGTGAAAGTCGAATTTAAAATTGAATTTCACATCGTTGACCAAAAGGGTACCATGAAATTTAAATGTGAAAAGTTCGGTTACGTAAAATGTGAAGCACAGTCATGTTCTAAAAAGGTATAGTTATATGCTTAAAGCGGTGGGGCAAAGATTACGTAAAAACTGGTGGATTGATCGAGCAGATCCTTTTTCCTGCGACCAAGATTATGATGTTGAAGGGCGTACGTGAAGTACAAAAGCTTTCCGACTGTTGTCCGAAATACTCCTCGGCATCTTTGCCACGATTACCGTACGTAAAGAATAATTCGATATACTGTGTCACAAAAGCATAAAAGGCCACATAACTATTGGAAAATGTACAGTATTCAACATCATGGCTCAGGTCCTGTCCATTTTCATCATTGCCGCAGATCGTAAACTGCTTAGGAGAAAATCAGATTCTGAACAGAATGGCAAAAGTCAAAATTGTACAAGCAAATTGTTTTCTTTTCATAGATCGAAATTTTTACTGCTGTTGATCAAATTCAAGATTTTTTTGAAGCACGGGGTGATTGGTCTCTCATTTTTTTAAATCGAATATCCAGGTATAACAGACCTTCATTATCTTCGAAAATGTTTTCAAGTAAAATGTTTGAACTGGTTGTAGTTTATATTCCTTCTTTTTTTCCTGCATCACCATTATCAAGGGTGTGTGTGATATGGTTGATGAAGAGCGCTAAGGTTTTTACTGTATTGCTACACAGTTTTAACTTTTCGGTTTTACAACTAAAGCACAATGTCATAAAACAACAGTCGGGGTAAATTCTTGATAATTTTGAAGTACTAAGATAGGTCATACGCGGTTAAATTGTTATTCAAGTAGCGATTTACATGTGCTTTCCTTGCCACAGCATTTTAATTAGCCTTGCGTATCGCTTTTCTTGGCGATGAGTACAGTATTTCGTCCAAAAGATTTTTTATATGTTCTGCAAAAAAAAAAAAAACTGGACTTGAGAATTCTCACCTGAGTCGAAAGCTCTGGAACTTCCCTTGAGGACGTCCAAAGTGAAAGCTGCGATTACGTCTGCCTGGCGCGACACCCATTCTGCTCTCTCGACGGCTTCGGCGCCCAGTGCCGTTATCAATTGTGTGCCGTTTATGTTCGTTTCTGGAAGAAACCGGAAGTTCAGGTCACCTCCATCCAATACGCTGAGCTCTTGGAAGTTTTTGGTTTCTCTTGTCCGTAGTTAGGCGGGCTTTTGATACCATGCTAGGGTCCACTGTGACCGGAGAGCAAATCCGTGTTCAGGAACGTTTTCAATCAAAGCACATTATACGCGAGTTACTCTTCTTCGGATTGAGCGTGGAAGTTTTTCTGCTCATCGTGACGTTCGGGGTCCACAATTTTGGGTCTTAATCTTCACAGTATTTCTTAATCTTTCAACAAATTTCTTTCAGACGTGCCAAGCCCCCTATGCAGCGCTAATTTACATTTATTTAACAACGTTACGTATTTGGCCATGCGGATGGAAACTAATCTGGAAAAGCTCGATGGATTGAACAGAACCGCATTTATTATGGGTCGAACCTTACTGCGTAGGCCGCCCTGATTTTTCGCATTGGTTCGTGGACATAAAAATCAGCAGCACACACAAAACTTTGAATTATTGCAGGGAACTGGCCCGTATTCAGCAGCTGAACGGCGAAAATCTCAAGAGAATTTCAGCCTTTTTCTGGTCAATGGTTTGCAGTTCGAATTACAGCATACGCCTCTCATTTGAGAAAGAGATTTGGCAGATGTTCGGACATTTTAATTATCGACAGGAGAGCTCAAGTCATACTGTTTCACATTTTCAGGGGAAATTTACGCCTGTAATTGTTGGGAAACAACACGCACGCGCCGAATAATGGTAAAATTAAATTATAAAAAACTAGCATCTGATAACAAACCCCAAGCCCTAAAAGGGAAGAAGAACCACTTTTCAAGGAAAACGCCACCAACTAAAACACAATGGAAACAGAAACCAATTTCCGCGCATCGTCGTTCGCCAAAGAACAAAACCACATTCGTGATCCAACTTTTGGCATGATCAAATGTGCTGCGAAATTATTCCAAATTTAAGGAAGAGATCTGTTGAGTTGTTGTTGGTACAAAAATTTGTCTTTGTGTGTTAAAACCTTTGCTGGGACAATTTCGAAATACATTTAGAAACAATTTTAAATAGGAAATCCTATAAAAGGATTCCCGGCCTAGTCCCACGCTGATTCTGTCTTTTATCTATGAAAAATTCGAACTTTACTTAATTCTTGAATTTGTGATCCACCAGTGAACTTCTTTATATGTATGTTAAAGTAAGTTATTCTTCAACAGTAATCAAGGATATTTGGTAATTTACTGCGCTTTTGAACTCTTCATCTTTCTCAGGTAGTTGCTAGATGCTGAATGATACAGATTTGTGCTTATGTTAAGATATTGTATAATATTTTAGTCAGGCGGAAGCTCTAAATTTTGATCCAGTTTTAATGACGTTTGCCTTTCAAAATGTCTCATAAAGTCATGATAGCTCATCAAAAAAGAGTTCATATTAGCCATGCGTCTCCGTCCATGGTCAGACGAATTTATTTTCCATGTAAAGCTTCTCTTTTTTGGGACCACCAAAAAATGTCGCGGCCCAGTTTGTAATGAATGAACACGAATAATGTATTTGTCTTTCCTCGCAAATATTTTGCACCCAGTCTACGGATGAACAATATCTCTCAAGGATGAAGTATCTGTTGATGATATCCAGGTAATCCACTCAAAATAGACCCTAATACGGAATAAGCACGACGAAAAACGTTGCAGCACTGTAAAAAGATAGTCAACTTGACGAATAAAATTTGGAAAATTATGATTGGTTATTGATAGCTGAAGGATCCTTCGTGCTCTCAATTTAATTTTGGGTGGAACGTGACAAGCACTCAAGGAAATCGTAAGAACGCGTATAGGTGATCGACAGTCGATCATTATTGAATCAATCTCTCGACTAAAAGCTATGCTTTCTACTGTGTACTCTCATAATTCATAAAAAAAACTTCATGCGCTCTTGCTGGACAAAGTTTGTGCGACACCTTGGAAAGTGAACACTTGTCCACGAGCTGTGGAGCTCGCAAGTGGCACCTGTCACCCACAGAAATCTCTGCCATTGACTTACCGTGGACACTCATCCGAAGTCACAAGTCATGCAGCGGAAAATAGGATACAATATCGCTAAAACATGCTTTCCCTCCAAAAGAAAACCCTTACAAACCCACCTGCTTGAAGCCTTCCTCGTGAGACGTGAATAATGCCGGATGCAATATTAATTCACTACATTTCTTCAATTACAAGCAGAGTACAGTACTTATTCTAGTTCCGACGAGCCTTTTTGCAAGTGTAACCCTCAGAAGAGCAAAAAATCGCCACGGGTTTCCTCAACAACATTCACAAGTGTATATGCTGACCTTGAATATAAAATTCCCGTGTAATGGAAGAAAAAAATCTTCTACCCACACATTTACTTGCCTGAAAAAATATTCCCAGTACCTCAAAGACTTGAAGCAACTCCTCAATTCTGGAAATAGGTTTTCAAACAATGGTTTCCTCGGGGTTCCAGAAGATGTGGCCCCGGGTGCTCTCTGGGGACTAGTTTCATTTCACCCACGTTAACAAGGAACTTGAATGTTCTGGCCCTGAGGGAGGATCGGAGTTTCGGGCTTGATGCACTTGGTGAGATTTGAACTACTGTACCTCGCTTTACAATCCATTTCAAAGCATGGATAAACTTCAGAAAAGTAGTGCAAATGTCAGAAACGAATTCCAGAGGATGCCAACAATTGTGTTATTTCCGCAGAGAATGGAACTGAAGAATTTTTCCGCCATGATTTAATTCCTCACGATCGGATCGTCGTCGAATCAAGTGCTGTACTGTAGTGTTCTTGTTAAATTGGAAGTCCCCGTGTACATTTTGTTAACATTATTTTCGATCCAATGATATAAACAGGCATTCCGTGAAACAATTCGGTGGAAAGGAAGCTGTTCAATTGCGATTTTGTGCGAGTGACTTACTGCTAAAACGAGAAGGGATAAATTCGCTGAAAAATCCAAATGAAGTCAGCGAATTCCCAGTACATTTTTGGGTATGGCATCAGAAATCAGCACGAGTTAAATGAAAGTTGAAACCGCATTATTTCCTACTGTCATGTACCGACTCTGTAACGATAACAAAGCATTTCAATGCTGTACCTTAATTTCTAAAATGATACTTGAGTGCTTCCATTGAAAGGCATCAGTTGATTCATAAGCAAATTGTTTCCACCAAAACTCTTTACCCGAATTCTAAGGAGCGTAATACCATAACGTTCACTATGTAGAACATTCGAGCCCAGACTCGTCTGATTCCTTTTTAAGACAAGCCACCAATAGATATTCTAGGAAGTTGTAAAAAATACATGAATCAATGCGCCGTGACTAATGAACCCATACTTTTGCCAAGGCAAACCATTTCTTCACAATTCATCAGCAATTTTACCGATTTAAACGTTTGCGGACTGGTAAGCAAAATATTTTTATACCGCACACACTGACTCTGAATATATAAAGGACAATACTTTTAGTAGAAGCTCATCCCGAGCTTCTGTCGAATTTAGGTTGAATATTTATATACAGAATGTGGTAGTTATATCAAACACTGTTCATGCTCGTGATTCTTATAAGTGGATTTAGGTCGCTGAACTTACGTATTGTGCTTCTCCCCATCCAGTTTCCGGACTCCACATTTTCCCTTCTCCCAAGAGTCCAAGCGCCAGATGCGCCAAGGGAGCAAGGTCGCCGCTTGCTCCCACACTACCCTGTTCCGGAACCCACGACAGACAGCTCGCTGAAAAAAAAAACGAAAAAAATTCTGGAACATCAAGGTATATTTCGCCATTTTTTTCCTGCACGTTTATACAGTACAGTTTGTTCTAAGTATAATATTAAAAATGATTCTTTCGCCGCATGGATGGTTTCTGCAAAAGTTGACCCTGAATACTGAAATATCTTCGATCATTTTCCATAAGTGTTCCGCGTAATTGGTTGGAACGAACCTCATCAGCTCGCAACAGAGCAGCTCTTTGATGGAAAACGCACTGACATCCGACGAAGGTAATTTGAACAGTAGGATTCATACGTACATTTACGAGTGATTCAGACACAAGTAGTTGAAGTACCGTACTGTAATCACCATTAGTGAGCTAGTGATATCCATCAGCATTCTCCTTCAGAATGGTATTTTAGCAGCAGCAGTTTTCGTTGCGTAAAGGATTGCTCAAAGAACTGAGCATTTCTCGAAGATGACTGAAGGAAGGGTTGATCTTCACAAATGAATTTCACGATTTCGGAAAGAAAGATGTTGGAAAAGTCGTCATTCTAGTAGGGATAGTGTGTAATCGTCGCATTATTGTATGCAATAACCGTATTATCTTTTTAGAGTATTCAATCAGCTTAAAGCGTTCACCTGATACAGTACCTTGAAGTTGATGATATTTTTATAGACGCGTTTGCGAATTTAAAATTTCGTTGAGCAGAAAATCAGAAGCATCGATTGTATGTCGTCGTTTCCTCGGGACTAATGACTGACGAGTGACGACCTCTCCGAACTTTCATGACAGGAAATACTGCGTGACGACTTTATGCCATAAGATTATTCACGGATCATTCCGAGAAATGAGAGCGCTTCATCGAAAACTATGTGACAAGTTCCGGTTTCATTTCGGTGGAGTGACGCGATAATTTGCGTTGGAGTTCCTCGGCGAATTCGTGCCTGTCTCCGCGGTGTTAATGGCCAACTCGCTCTCGAGACGTACTTGGTGGAGATGATACAACAGGCGATGAAGGGGATACCAGTTAATTCCGTATACTGTACCATTGAATGCTGCTACGAGTCGCTGCAGCGTCTCGAAGGATATGCCGGAATGACCCTTGGCGAGGACGTTGATGCGGAGGGCGAGCAACATGCGCGTCTTGTGCGGTGACAATGGAGGCCCGACACCAGCTGCATGGCTTCTTATGAGATTCTTCTGCAGCTGCCTGTGATAACGATTTCGAATGGTTCAGATAGTTTCATTCTTCATCTCAGCCGGGATCCTTCGATTCCCGGCAAAAAAATTTGAATAGATGTTCTCGGAGACGTAACGCATGCGGACGAAACTTGAGGGATGGATTTATTTTTCCTAACCGGTTGGGCGTTATGTCAAGAGTTAGACCTGGGACGTAACCCTCCTGTCCACGTTCAGTGGTTCAAATGAAAGCATACAGATTTCAAGTAATGAAAATTTACTTTTCCACACATTTACAAAAACTATTTTTAGATGCTCTAAGCCAGTGTAACCCAACCTTTTTGGACCCGCGGACCGGCAAATTCCCATACATTTTTTTTTGCAGAACACGAAAATTTCCATGATACTTTTTGTGAACCAATAAATTCCTAAACAAATTTCTGCAGACTGACAAATTTTCATAAAATGTTTGCAGACCTAAAAAAGTTTTGCTTGAAAGATTTTATGGCAGATAGTTAAAAAATTTTGGTTTTTTTCTTCAAAAATTCAGTTAAGCACCAATGGAGCAGCTATGGCTAAATATCGTAAAAATTAAAAAAAGGTGGGATTGAAGAAAAGTTCCTCAGAATGAAAAAAAAACATTATTTCTGTAGGGGAAAATGCATCTGAAGTGTTATTAGAAGAAAAGCCAATTTTTATTTTCATCAGATGAAAATAATTGCCATTGTTCTTCCTGAACTTAAGGTAAATATTACAGACTTCATCCCGAGTTTTGATTGGCTGATTATGCTGAAAATTTCCCATGAACCGGCAAAACTTGAAAAAGGCAAAAGGCTTGAAGACCAGTGCTGGTCTGCAGACCAAAAGTTGGGGAACGCTGCTCTAAACCAGTGTTCCAAAACCTTTTTTGTCCCATGGACTGGCCAATTTTCATAAAAGTTTTTGTAGACCAGCAAATTTCCAAAATACTTTCTGCAGACTGGCAAAGTTTCATAAAATGTTTGCAAACAAAAGTTTTTCTTGACACTTGCAAGACTTTATGGCAGGCATTGGAAAAGTTTATGCATTTTTGCAAAATTTATGAACCAACGCAAAACAGCAATATACTGGAATGTCTCGAGAAAAATTAGATAGGTGGGCTTGAAAAAGGGGTTCTCAGAATGAAAAAATATAAATAATTTATTTCAGCAGGGGAAAATGGAATGGAGGAAACTCAACCTTTTATTTTTTCTTCAGGTAATTTCCACTGCCGTAGTCTGACATTTCAGAAAAATTGACTTCATTGCTACTTTTGTAAATATAGGATTAAGCAGAAAATTTCCTTCAGACTGGCAAAAAACTTCTGCGGATTGGCGCTGGTACATTAACCACAGGCTGAGAAACACTGCTCGTCTAAACCATGCAGTATCCCTCAACCTTTTTGGGCCCACAAACCAGCAAATTACTAATGAATTTTCTGCAGACTGGCACAAAGTTTCATCAAATTTTGCAGACTCAACAAATTTGGTTTGAAATATTTTATGGCAGGTATTTAAAAATTTTCCCTTTTTGGTTTCAAGAATCAAGTTGGAAACCAATGCAGTAGCTATAAAGGAATGCCTTCAAAAAATTAGATACGTGGGCTTGAAGAAAGGTTTCATAGAATGAAAAATTGAAATTCATGTCAGCTGATGAAAATTTGTCTGAAGTGTTATTAGGAGAAAAGGTATGCATGTTATTAGGTATGTATGCGTAACATACTTATAGATGCGAACTAAGCCTTCCTTAGATGCAAACATGAACCAGGCAGTGTTGGGTTAAGATACTATTAAGTTCCTTGATGTTGAACTCATCAAAGATTGCTTTATATGCCCATGGATTTTATCCCACGACTGTTGGTTGTATAGAAAGACGGAAAAGGTTTTTGAATCCACTCCGTCACGTTACAGTTTCCGGTGAAAATTGAATGGTTCTTTTCTGAATGCCTGATGGACTCATTTCTAGAGCTTCGGTTATGCATGTACAGTATTTTGGAATAAAAGTGGACACTGGGTAATTTCGCAGATACCTGAAGGTATCAGTAAAGGTTCTCTGTCAGATTTTGGTATTATTCTTCAATTGAATATAGGTCACCAGTCAGAGATTGAAACGTGGGAGGACTATTTTCCAGTAGGAATCATATAAACCTCGTCAACGTGCCTATACTCTCCGTAGAAAAATAAATTGGAAGGAATATGGTATGAAAGAGATCGCCAAAAGTGCATTTCAGCAGTTATTTTTGGGAGCTTACAAGTTTTCTATCGCGTTCAAGGATTCCGCCAGTTTCAGCTAGCAACCGCGCACAATTCTTCCCGGATGTAAGCGACCGTCATATCACAATTTACCAACAATCGTGAGATCCGTTGGCTATTAATTTAGCTCGAGAATTTATGAAGATAGATTGCACTCCTTTCTTTAAAATAGTCATTCGAGCTTTTCGTGAGAATGAAACAGAAGAAATGATTGTTCTTCTCTATCAACCCGATGAAATTACGTGCAATCGAAACTTTCAAATTTTCCGAGACTCAACCGCGACGCCATTAGAACGCAAAAAGGAAAATAATTGAAGCGGGAAAATGTTCTTAGGCGCGCGTCTCTCCAATATTTTATATCCGGTCCGCATCAGCTGGAAAGTATTTCCTTCCGACTCAAGCTGAAAATCGTTAGATACTTGCTTAGTAGAGTAAATTTTTATAACACGAATGCCAATCTTCCGGTGGATCGGTTGCTTTCGACTCCCGTCGGTCGTAAAATTCGAAGTGAAAATACGCAGTTCATTCCGCTTTACCAAACTAGAATGTTTATGGCCATGCAATCTGGAACAACGACCTTTTTAAGTTCACGGCGAGATTACGCACCACTTCGGTCTTATAAGCTAAATATGAAATACTTTTCGATTATCAGGTACTGTATAAGGAATTTACCAGGAGGAGCCTCTCAAAAGTAGACTGAGAAAACCGCGAAAAATCCTCATAGTAAAAGTATTGCAACATTCTACCTCCATCTTTTCGGGTCGGAATCGAAATAAAATCCGGAAATAACAATCTAAAAAATCCTTTCGAGGCCAGACGTTTTCTTTGACAATCACTGTATTGAAAAAATATTGCCACAGCACCCGTGCATTTTATGACATGCATATCCAAAATACTGCAACCTATTTCTACTTGTACGGATGGATACTGCATTGCTTTCTTCGAAGTTTCCAGCCTAGAACCTTTTCAACTAATGTAAATCCTGAAATAAAAGGGCAGTGAATAAAATGCAACAGTTTTGAGACCAATAAACGTCACACAGATGACGGCAGACCTTTGCGAATGAGTGGTAGTTAATGTTGGGGAACCAGAACTCCGGTCCAGGGACATCAGGTCCCAGGACCTGAATTCTGGTCCTGTTTTCCTTTGCACAGTGCATCCGCTCCACCCATGTGTGACTTCTTCCATTCAAAATTCTCAAGCCAATCACAGGCAAGAAAAAGCGTCCAATGCTTCAGTCAGGTCAGCTGACTGAAGCATTGTGCTAAATTGCATAAAAACCCAGCACTCTTCCACTCCCAAAAATCAGTCCTTAAAATTAGCTTCAACAGTAAACTTCCCTCAAAACATTCCAACCCTAATTCTTCTGATTGAATTGTTGCTTTGCATTATGGCACCCTAAATTTGTGTGCACAAATTTATTGTTTTTATTCAATGTGTGTTACGTTGCATTATTGCATTTATTGTGATGCATTATTTTTGTATTGTGTTTGATTGTGATTTATTGTGGACTGTGATTAAACCAGATAAAACTAGGGATATGTAATTAAGGTACCCCCTTAATTACATATTCCTGGCCGCAAACCAGCTGATTGCCCTGCCTTTTTATTTCCCACCTCTTCTTCCACTGTGCTATGGTTCAATTCTTTATGTTGGGTTGATTAATTCCTCAACAGTTAATAAGTACTTGTTGGATAATCATTGAAGTAACTTCCTCCATTCACTAGCCTCATCAAAATTCATTATTTGAAACCATTTATTTTTAAGATCAAGAAGATAACAGCTATCTGGGAAGTGTCTTATAGCCGGGTTGAAGCATTAAAAAAAAAGCGACATTCAGACGTTTATAATGAAATTGTTAATTTTTAGTGACCACAAACATGCGTACATGTAGCAGATTTTTATTTTTATAAAAGTTGCTTTCAAATGACGAGATTATAGAACATCTCAATTTCAAAAGAAATAACCGCTTGAGACTGAGTTCATTTATGAAGTTTCTTCCACTTCTCTCATGAAGTTGACGGAAGAGTCATATATACTGTATCTATAGAGTGAGACAATTGGATTTTATTTTCAGTTCCGACATCAAAATTTGGCTAAATGTTCCCCCTCAAACATAGTTCATGTTCAAACAAACTTCTCACGATAGGATATTTAATCCTCAGCACTTCTACGGAAAGCTGGCATCGCGAATTGAGTCTTGTATAGATCCACCCAAATAATATTTCAATTTTTTCGACGTCATTCTTTGGCATGCGAGTTCTGCTATCAGCTGTATATTATATTCTAGTAGATTAACATTAATTGACGAAAAGTTTTGTTTTCCTTGTTGATAATGCACACAAAAATCGTTGATCTCACAGCCGCACGGAGACCTTCGTATATGTATTTAAAAGTTGAACATATAAATTTAACATGGCAAGGCGCATGCCAAACCAACGATAGGTAAACAAAAAACTCTTGGATTCCCATCCAGAATACTGTAGTTTACCTCTTGCGACCTTAAATATGATCCGAATGTCTATAAAATTCTGTTCGGCAAGAAATAGCAATGAAACATCACTCACTTGAGGTCATCTCTTCCAATGACGGTGCGTGCGAAATTCCCGAATCCCGTTGTGATGCCGTACACAACTAAAAAAAAAAAAAAGTTTGGGAAAAGCTTCTTTAGTGCCCATTATATAACTTGGAGAAACCGTTAGTTTGGAGTTCATCATCAGGACATCTATTTTTCTGCATATCATGACACAAAAGAATGAGTACAGTTTGTCGGGAGTCGAAGAAATAGCAGCAAAGACGAGAAATGTAACACAGAGGGCAAATTAAAGATGAATTCTTTCGACTGTGGATACTGGTCTTAAGAATTATTACAACTAGCGAGCTTGAATGTCCAGAAAAACTGAAATTTTCACCCCGTCATTCGTGAGGCATTTTCACTCAGAAGACTACGCTGTGAGTGAACTGCCAGATATGCACAGAAAGGAGTCAACGGACATTGAATTTTCAATCAATTCCCTCTCTGTACTCGGATGTTTTCAGCATAAATAAAAAGTATTCCTCATCAAATTTGACAAATGATCTGTGCGGAGCTGCAGCGGCTTTTTTCAATAAGTGCCCGTCGCTCTTCATAAAAACCACTTCACCTCCATTACCACGAGCGCTCACCTGAATTTTTCTCCAGGATGGTGTCGACTAAGGTTCTCGCCTCCCGCACTTTTGCTTCTGCCTCAGAAGAAATCTTCAAATGGGAAAATAAGAGGGAAATGAAGATTCTTTTTCTTGACATGAATGAAGCAATAACCAAACCAGAGGATGGGCGTAAGTTTGAGACGGTATGCTATGTTCGAATCGTCAAAGCCCGAAAAGGCAATAGAAGAAAACTTGTTTTGCAAAGGACTAAGACAATTCCCTCATCGAAAATTACTCTAGTTAGAAAATTGATGATGAACCCGAACTTTACCTGGGACACTGTTTCTTTCTCCGTTGGTCTCATTTGAGAGAAATGTGCACAATGAGGACGCAATATAACTGAAATCCCTTTCGTACATTTCTGAAATTCTACAAAAACATTGCCGTAATGTGGAACACAAAAATGGAACATGTGCATGTACCAATTATAAGTTTTAGAAAAATTTAAACTCAAGTTCGACTTTTTCAGCTTCTGAGATATTGCAGTGTGACATTTGTGCGTAAATTTCAATACATATTCTAGGAGTACAGATACGTTAATCAAATGGCCTTAGCTACCATTATTTGACAAGAGATAATAGCAAAACGATGTAGCATTTGAAAGCTCTCGACTAGGATTTTCATTCGTCGAAATCCAGCTTTTTAAACTCTTTAAAAAAAATCCCAATGACTGAAGATTTTTCCCGGTATTTTCTGTTTGTACGTGAACGACTTATAGCATCAGTAAATCCTAGTTAAACGTCTAAAATAATAATATAATCCTTATTTCAGCACTATTTGCCGATAAAATTTTCTGATTTCTCAAAATTGTTTACGCATATTTCCTATCAGAAATATTTATCAATGCTGAGCAGAATTGTTTAAAGATCCTATTTGTACGTTTGAAATGATAAGAAAATCCGTATTTCATTATCATTTGCTGATAAATTCGTCTGATTTCTCAACTTCGTTTATGTATTGCCCATCAGGAAGATTTATTCATGAGCAGCATTATTTAAAGATATGATCTTCCACAGCATGATACCATTAACAATGGCGAGGTACAGTATATTATAGTTTTCCACCGATGAAAGCCACGTGGAAATGCTCGGCAACTGCTCGACCTCGAATAAAATGAGAAAGCAGTTAGCTTACCCTTATCTTATAGGCGTACTTTCCCAGCATCACGAGGTCATCAGGAGTCAGGGAATTCCCGTCCAACGTGATGAACTGGAATAGTAATTACGCGCGTGAGAGAACCACTGCACTAGTCGTTCAATCATGCTTACCTCTGTAGGCCCTACGAAGTTGCTGGGGCTGATGATCCAGGCGTATTTGGAGGATCAAGTCAAGGAAAGAGGCCGATCATTTGAAAGGCTCCCACTCTATATGTGGATATACAGGTAAGCGTCGAAGCGGGAATGAACCCTTCATATCCGCGCCCTCAACTTACGTTCCAATGCTAATTCTCGATAAATGGGTTTATCTATGCGCAGCTTGTTACAAATCAAACTTCCACAGATCACAGATGTACGAGGGAACATTCACGAATCGTTCTTGAAAGGAATGCTTTGAGAATAAGGGCCCTCGCTAAGATGAGTGTATATACAGACATCCAGTTTCGCCTGACTTTATCAAGAACTTTTAACGTGCAAAATGACACTACTATTTAAAATCAAAATACAAACTTCTAGCTTCAAGTATTTCTGCAAAAGGCTTCAGTAACTTCAGGGAGAAAACAAAAACGAAATATGGATTAGTTATTTCCCATTGACGTGTCTCTCTTTATGTGTAGGCAGGATATAAAAAGTCCTAAATAATTTAGATTTTGAAATGAGGATTCAATTTTCACCCCTTCAAAGTTTTAAAGGTTACGTTGCACATGTAGAATAATGAAACATTTAGTACTCCTTAATTCTGCTGCAGATATAATCACCAAAAGCTGATCATAAAAATGTCATTCAAATTATATTACCGAAAGGAAGTCAGATACACATATTTCAAGATAAATAGGGCTACCCTTGAGTTACTTCATTATTTTTGAATTTATCTTGTTGGAAGAAGAAAAACTTGTGAGAGAACTACACGAGAAATTAAATCAACATCAGAAATCATTCTTCAAGTCCCCGAACAACATTCTTCAGATGACTATGAATAAATTGAGAGTAAATCAAGGAGTATTTCAGATTGTACAGGAAACAAAATCGAGAAAGTAACGATCATTGATGATCGAGATCAATCCAGGTCAAGAAAGTGTATTTTGGCCCCAAAGAATGGAAGAAGGAATTGTTCTTAATCATTCTCTTGAGTACAATCAAATTGCCTGCAAGATCCACTCTATACGTCATTTAAGGTCAATGACTGATCAGCAAGAGGCGATTAAGCAAGAAAGCTTATTTGACGTCATTTGCTGATTTCCAGGGATACGGACCGTGAGTTTCAATCTGTTTTTTCGTAATTGAGACAAAAATACAATGAAAAGGATACACTTGTTCCGGTATATATTTGATCTCCGCCACGTCGGTCTGCGGGTTCGGCTTATCACTCTCCAGCACTTGATTCCGTGGAGTGGGAATAAGACACGCAATCAAGACTTCAAGAGTCGTAACGAACCTCAACATCGGTCGATACTCACCCACGGAGACGAAGTCGTTATCATCCAGGACGTCAGCCAGTGTGTCTTCCGGATCCAAGATGGCACCGCCCTTCGTCTTGCGAATCTCGGAAATCGCCCGAGAATACTTGTTTGCTTTTGGTCCGTTTTCCGAGGGGTCTTTCGGGTACGTGGCCGGCTCCAGCTTCTCGTATTTCCGCAACGCTTCTTCGCCTAGCCATCGCACAGTAGCCGTTCCTAAGCAGAGCGATACGATCAAGAAAATGAGCTCAGTTATTTGAATCTTCAATCCTAAAATGATCCACGCGTTATGTATAAATTAGGATATTCGGATGCTGTAACACTTATAAGACTCGTATACTTTTTCTATGAGCACAGTTTCCTCCCACTCTGCCTCAGTTTCCTTCATACTTTAGGCCCATAGTCTACTTTGTTGGACCGAAAACAACCCACGGTACACGAGATCCTCTTCGCACATAAAAAACGGCTTTCCAGAGATTATATAAGTACGAGTATTTTACAAAAATGGTGATGAAGTGAGGATGCATTCGCGGATATAAACAAAATTAGTATACGGATGAAGGTGATGAAGTATCTTTAATTGGGTTGAAAATTATACTAAAAACCCAGGTAATACGTGGGAGTTTGGAATGTAAAATGTATACCCGCGATACACTCGTAATGTGTAAACGTTGAAAAAACTAATAAATCTTGCATTTGCGCTTAAATTCCGGCAATAACACTAGAAATGACTGAATTTTTCCGGAACACTGACATCGTTTGAAAGAGGTATGAAATCAAGGAATTGAAAAGGCCTCATCTAGACAACCGAAAGTGTTCTGAGCTTGAGAGGCAAAGGAGAGCATTGTTTGTCTCCAGAGGACTCAACACTCACGACTGGCTTGTAAAAATAAAGAGAAAGTAATATTGGAATGATCAGGACAAGCATTATTGTTGCTTGAAATAACTGAGAAGTGAACCTTCGGAAAAGCTATTCTTGACTGTACATTACCGTTTAGATTATTTCTGATGTGATCACACCACTTCTTTCATACCTTCAGAATGCAGAATAGTTTACGTTATCATTTTCCTATGCACTGAATGCTAGTTCATTTATTTTCGGATGATGATGTCAGGATTTTTCTGGTGTCACACTAAACCATATGCAGTGCTATCTTGAAGTAAATTCACTTTCATGATTTTTGTGCATGGACCTTAGAAAAATATCCGTGTTCTCTCAAGTTTTGCAGCGCGTGAATCACACTGACAGCTCGTTGCAAGGAAGATGTAGCGGAACGGCGCCCAACATCATGCTGTGAGCTACTCACTTCCCATGACGACCTGAGCAAGCAAGGCGTAAACATCACCAATCAAAATAGCTTTAGCATGAGATACGGCACTTGAAAGCTTCACATCATCAGTTTTTTTTTTTTCTTGAGCAGGTGTCAAGTACCTTCAGCAGATGGAACTGACTATAAGTTTATTCTGTATGTCTTCACGTCTATTTCGAAATAACTCGGGGAACCGATACGCATTAGACTCAAAATAAAAAAAGTATGGCAGATCTGTTGCATTCTTGGGATAAACCACTTGGGAACCATCCTTGTAGAATGGAGATGATCCTTGTGCAGTGACTGAAGTGACCTTTGTCATCGTATGATGTGATAAAAATCGTAAGTAAATTAGCAATCGAACCATCAATGGGAAAAAATGTTTTATTCGTGTACAACTGTACATTATAACCACGAAAGTTTTCTGTAGCATTCTTAAAAAGCGGTAATTTGTGGATGTACCACAAGTGGTTTAAAAATTGGATCTTTATAGAGAGCAAGAGAAAATTACATTTTTGTTCTTCTTACGGTTCTATCTTAGCGCACTTATTCCTGATAGGCAGTGTAATGCTTTTTTTTTTTTTAATGCATGCAGACTATTATACAGGCCAAAAGACGGTTATCCATTACAGAAGCGTGCATTACTTCACTTCCCTTATTATTTACTCAACATTGCGTTGCTTTCTCATTTTAAAATTACGGGTGAATTCAGTAACTTACGAGTAATACGGTACTTCTCATTCATTTACGCAATTAACAGAAGCGTGCATTACTTCACTTCCCTTATTATTTACTCAACATTGCGTTGCTTTCTCATTTTAAAATTACGGGTGAATTCAGTAACTTACTAGTAATACGGTACTTCTCATTCATTTACGCAATTTCTTATGAAGTGTTGGCAAGTAAACAAAAATGTAAGCTAATAGGATGAGAGCGTGTGGGATCCTAGAGAAGTTGGGATTCAAATATGACAGTTTTCATAAGCTTTTCTCCGCACTCCGTGACTGACACGAGGATCAGATTATCCTCATGAAGATAAGCGGCAATACAACGTGCGGAAATGTAAAACAGCTGGGTGAGTTGGATTCGAAGAATGCTCGGAAACATATATGCGTATTCTACTTAAGTCTTCTCTATATTCTATTATTATTTTGCCAGGAGAAATATCAACCATCATATGAAATGATCACGAGCTTAATACTCGTATAGCGCAAAAAAATCAGGCAATACAAATTTGTAATAGCTCGCCCACTTGGGGAGATTTTCAGGCAATTTTGAAGTCATGCCTGAATATTTGGAAGTGACAATTTTGATATTTTACTTTGAAAAATGGTATGAATTTGTCCAGATTGTTTTGAATTTTCTTTTTCACGCCCTCTCCCGCTTATGAGAATCAGCGAATTTTTTTTCGGAAAACAAATTTTCGGTTAATTCTGATCTACGAACCATAACGCCACCTATGATCATCAAATCGGGTTTCGGCAATATAACTCGCATTTTATCTTGCCGAAACATATAAAAATTGGGTAGGGCGAATAAAAAAAAAAAAGATATCTTTGTTAATCATGAATGTGTCTTATTCATCTGATTCCATATTGTTGGCGCTCGTGGATGAACGAAGTTTATTGATAATATTTTTCAGAATAATTGAGATCTGTGCATATTCATACCCTAGCTCCAAGAGCCAATGAATCGTGCAACGCATGTCCTGGTTCAGAAAATGCTCTCGAACTGCTGTTTTTTTTCACTAGAATCAAATTTAAAGTGTACTTATGCTACCGATTAATCTTTGAAGAAACCTCGGGGCCTATATAAAGTCTTAGAAGGCTACGTGAAAGGTTCTTTGCTTATATTAGGGCCAGAACCATCAGGATGAGATGTTGAGTGCCATATTTCATTAAACCCATGCGAGCAGTGTGGTCGTTCAACATTCCGCAAGACCACCTAAGGGCGCGTTTTTTTTTCGGTCGCTTGCTTCAACCCCTCTCTACATATCTGTTCTGAGCCCCGAGCAAATGGGAATTAAACATTAATTATAAAAAAGGGTTCATGGCAGAGCATCCATGTATTTGCCTATCCCACTGCTTTGTAGGAAACATTTCTGTGATAATGTTGTGAAATGGAATGTCGTAAACCTGCACCAAATCGATCGTACTCGACCAGCAACGAAACTTAATTACATTATTTTAGATTCTCAATTTTTTGACTCTCCAAGGACCTAAAGATTATTCATCAACGCATGAGCTCTTTTAGAGCTTTGAAATTCTCCTTTGAATTCGGTTTTCTTCACATAGCGATAGAATAGGTTTTTATTTTAGTTCAAATATATGGCAATCCTTTGTCGGTTTCGGTGCCCGACGAAAGGAATTTCAATCTATTTGAAAATACAATCTAAAACGTTTCCTTCCTGTAGTTTTAAAACGCACATTTTAATTAGATTAGTAAAAATAGGAAAAATTGATTCGGATTTCTTTGAAAACAGGTCGAAAGCTGAGATAGTCACATGAGGTGTGAACCAATTCCTTTGTTGGCCTGCGTCACCTGAAAGTCACATGTCATCAATATATGCCGAGTTAAATAACCGACAACTTTAAAACTTTCAGTTAATTCACGTTGCATTTACTTTATACAACCTTTAAAAATAGTTTTTACATTAGAGAAATCACTGAATAGTAATGACATTTTTCTCCATTGAACCTTTAGAAAAATAAGCTAAGTCCAATGAAATGATATTCAGAACGGGTCAACGATCAAAAAGAAAAATTTCAAAATTCGACCACGAAAATTGTTCTTGATGACTAGCATATGAAGCAATCATTGTGTTCTTCATCCCTTCTTAGCAAAATCAACCTTCTGTATTCTCCTCTTGATGGGTATAACTAGACATAAAATCGATCAAGACGCATGAGTTACACAGCATAGAAAGAAAATGAATCATTTCTCCCGAAGAAATTTTTTTGGAGAAATCTGCGATTGAAGTTTTTTGTCAGTGCGACTCCTTCACTAAGACCTATTCCTAGTTTTAAATGTGTTGCCAAAATAATCGCCCATCTCAAATATTTTATTTGTAGGAGAATCTTGGAATGTGTCCGAAGACGGAGCTTTTGAAATTCTCTCTCAGAACTAGAGTAGACCAATGATTTCTGTACATTACTTTGAAAAATCCCAGAATTCGATGCTATAGGGATGTAAAAGCACGGTCGAGTGCAGCTGAATTCCTTGAGGGGAAATCAATAGCATTCCTATCCCTGTTTCCGCTTTTCGGTTTGTCGAGCGTATAAGCTCAATAATGCGGAACATGCGGACGAATGTCGACGAAGTCCTTGCCTCTATATTTTAGGCCTTCGTTACGAGTTCTCAGCTTCCTACAGAATGTTAGCCCAACCTCGTAATTTAACTGGGCCTTACTAATGTTTGCAGCTATGCATTTTCCAAGGGAAATCCCGCACTTCGAAGCTGTCTATCAATGAATCGACTAACGGGAGAGGACAACGGAGCATTTAATTACAATACATTCAGAATGTCCTTGCAGCTTATGAAAATAATTTCAGAAATTTCAGAGCGTCGAGCTGAGGCATTGAAAAATAAATTCTAGCTTTAATTTACTAGTAGGTTTGTGAATTGACTAAGAATATAGAGAATAAGTTATTGCCGAAGACACCCACTCCTCTTTCACTTCCAGTTATTAAAATACTGTACTTGAAGAAGTTGCTTATAGATCGGTATCAAGTTTCTAGCTCATGCCATAACCAGCATATTGCATACTAAAAGTGTACAAAAGATGGAACCAGAAAATATATATACAGTATAATTGTTCACTGTTCATTGTTCAGCAAATTTAACCTTGAGGGTAATGGGCTCATCCACCTGCAACCCAAAATTCAAGCTAGGCTTATTTTCATCGTCGTTTCGAGACCGAACGGGTGTCATTAAATTAATTAAAATTGAATCGTGGACCCTTGTTCAAAATAAGACAATCGCACCAAATAGCTGGTTTATAAGTTCAGGTTTCCATATGCAGAGTAATGGTATTTTAGTCCTCATCCGCAGGATGATCCAAGCTCTCAGGATTGCCATGCTTTTTTTATTAAATTATCTAAGATCCATATCTTATAATTTGGAAGATACTAATGAATGTCACCTTCAATTTCACGTGGGCGTCCGCAAATGAACTCAACATACAAAGATAAAATCTACAGTGAAATGATGCTCTGGACGAATCAATTGAACGAATTTATCATTTTCGAAGAAAACTTGCAACAGAAGCAGCACGCTCAGATGGTTCATTTTTTTTGAAACAATGCCGTCCCAACTCTTGATTTTTGCTGCGTAATTTTGGTTTGTGATATCTATTTCCGAACCTTGTGCGTGATTTTATTTTCCACTTGCCATTAAAACAATACACGGCAAATCACACTTTAATAACTCACTGCTAATAACGCAAAAAGATTTCCAGGGGCACTCACCTGACTTGTCAGCAATCTGCAACCACTCCCCTCGAACACGCACCGAAAATTTCATGCTTTAAGGTGTGTATTTTTCAAGCCCTTTCTCAATCTGGTCACCTCCAATATGTAACACCTGCAAAGATTCACTGCGGAAAGAAACTTCACACCCAAAGGAAAATTCTCCCAACAGCACACGCCTACAAAGTATGTCCAATAGGGATGCAGGGATCTGCCCAGGAAGGATAATATAATCGGCTAGGAAACGAAATCCGACGAGGCATGCACTTGTGGATGGCAAGAAAATGATACTGAATTTTCATATCTTTAAATTCATCTGCTTTCAAACGCAGCAGAATAGTGAACGTGTTGTTTGGTCAGCTGATTCGCATCCAGGTGAGTGTCCTTTGCGTTTCTTCGGCAGATACAAGATATGGTTAGGTGGAACAATACGATTCAATTCGCAGCTTCTGAAATTCAAGACAGCTCGGCGAGTAAATGAGAACGAGACAGGGCAGAATGCTGAAGGTCCCTTTTCATGCAATACAATAGAAATTTTTTGCAAAAGATGGGATCTGCACACCAGATCTTGCATAAAAAAGGACAACGGTCACAACACAGTCGTGCGAATCGTTGCATGAAACTTCGCTTCAACGTGGGAACTTTTTAAAACAAGTTGTTCACGACTGCTTCAGAAGCTATACTCCTTGCTGATATACAGTAATTTAGAGTGATTGACAAAAATGACTTCTAAAAAATCTTGGAAGCAATCATTATAGATAATGCTTCAGAACGCCCTTGCATCGGGAAAACTCTTCGGCGGATTCTCCAAGATGTCACTGGCAATGCCGCAGTTGAATACAGTGGGCCCCCGACTTACGACGGGCCCATGTTACGTCGGTTTCAACTTACGACGATTTTTTATTATTAAAAAAACCCCCGACTTACGTCAGGGTTTCATGATACGACAGCTTCTGAGGTTCTTCAGCTCCCTCCCACCAACCGTTTTTTTTGTGCCATGCATGTACCAGCAGTTTTCCTGAGAGGAAGTGAGTATTTTTTGTGCCAATTATTGCTGAATAACTGTTTTTAGGAGGGATTTTGAATTTTGTGTGTTCTGTGCTGCCCTGTGCATTTCATTATAGCTGAATAATTTTGTTTAGGAGGAATTTAATAATTTGACAGAAAATTATCCATTCTTACAATTTTAAAACTCAACTAAATGTTTATTCCAGGCATTTAAAATTTTGAGTGTGTGAACCAAGCCCTCCATCTGTTGAGATGGCACCTAAGAAAGTTAAAAAAGTAATAACTATCCAATTGAAAAAAGAAAGGTGTAAAGAAGATNCTTGTACGCCTGCTTACAGCTGCTTCAGGAACGGAGATATAAAATCCGGAAGCAATGCTCAAGAGTCGAAGGATGTCTTACAATCGGGTTGGAGCATTAAATTGACCCGGAATGATTACAAACGTCGAATGCATTTTCCAAGGGAAATCCCGCACTTCGAAGCTGTCTATCAATGAATCGACTAACGGGAGAGGACAACGGAGCATTTAATTACAATACATTCAGAATGTCCTTGCAGCTTATGGAAATAATTTCAGAAATTTCAGAGCGTCGAGCTGAGGCATTGAAAAATAAATTCTAGCTTTAATTTACTAGTAGGTTTGTGAAGTGACTAAGAATATAGAGAATAAGTTATTGCCGAAGACACCCACTCCTCTTTCACTTCCAGTTATTAAAATACTGTACTTGAAGAAGTTGGTTATAGATCGGTATCAAGTTTCTAGCTCATGCCATAACCAGCATATTGCATACTAAAAGTGTACAAAAGATGGAACCAGAAAATAGATATACAGTATAATGGCTCACTGTTCATTGTTCAGCAAATTTAACCTTGAGGGTAATGGGCTCATCCACCTGCCACCCAAAATTCAAGCTAGGCTTATTTTCATCGTCGTTTCGAGACCGAACGGGTGTCATTAAATTAATTAAAATTGAATCGTGGACCCTTGTTCAAAATAAGACAATCACACCAAATAGCTGGTTTATAAGTTCAGGTTTCCATATGCAGAGTAATGGTATTTTAGTCCTCATCCGCAGGATGATCCAAGCTCTCAGGATTGCCATGCTTTTTTTTATTAAATTATCTAAGATCCATATCTTATAATTTGGAAGATACTAATGAATGTCACCTTCAATTTAACGTGGGCGTCCGCAAATGAACTCAACATACAAAGATGAAATCTACAGTGAAATGATGCTCGGGACGAATCAATTGAACGAATTTATAATTTTCGAAGAAAACTTGCAACAGAAGCAGCACGCTCAGATGGTTCATTTTTTTTTAAATCAATGCCGTCCCAACTCTTGATTTTTGCTGCGTAATTTTGGTTTGTGATATCTATTTCCGAACCTTGTGCGTGATTTTATTTTCCACTTGCCATTAAAACAATACACGGCAAATCACACTTTAATAACTCACTGCTAATAACGCAAAAAGATTTCCAGGGGCACTCACCTGACTTGTCAGCAATCTGCAACCACTCCCCTCGAACACGCACCGAAAATTTCATGCTTTAAGGTGTGTATTTTTCAAGCCCTTTCTCAATCTGGTCACCTCCAATATGTAACACCTGCAAAGATTCACTGCGGAAAGAAACTTCACACCCAAAGGAAAATTCTCCCAACAACACACGCCTACAAAGTATGTCCAATAGGGATGCAGGGATCTGCCCAGGAAGGATAATATAATCGGCTAGGAAACGAAATCCGACGAGGCATGCACTTGTGGATGGCAAGAAAATGATACTGAATTTTCATATCTTTAAATTCATCTGCTTTCAAACGCAGCAGAATAGTGAACGTGTTGTTTGGTCAGCTGATTCGCATCCAGGTGAGTGTCCTTTGCGTTTCTTCGGCAGATACAAGATATGGTTAGGTGGAACAATACGATTCAATTCGCAGCTTCTGAAATTCAAGACAGCTCGGCGAGTAAATGAGAACGAGACAGGGCAGAATGCTGAAGGTCCCTTTTCATGCAATACAATAGAAATTTTTTGCAAAAGATGGGATCTGCACACCAGATCTTGCATAAAAAAGGACAACGGTCACAACACAGTCGTGCGAATCGTTGCATGAAACTTCGCTTCAACGTGGGAACTTTTTAAAACAAGTTGTTCACGACTGCTTCAGAAGCTATACTCCTTGCTGATATACAGTAATTTAGAGTGATTGACAAAAATGACTTCTAAAAAATCTTGGAAGCAATCATTATAGATAATGCTTCAGAACGCCCTTGCATCGGGAAAACTCTTCGGCGGATTCTCCAAGATGTCACTGGCAATGCCGCAGTTGAATACAGTGGGCCCCCGACTTACGACGGGCCCATGTTACGTCGGTTTCAACTTACGACGATTTTTTATTATTAAAAAAACCCCCGACTTACGTCAGGGTTTCATGATACGACAGCTACTGAGGTTCTTCAGCTCCCTCCCACCAACCGTTTTTTTTGTGCCATGCATGTACCAGCAGTTTTCCTGAGAGGAAGTGAGTATTTTTTGTGCCAATTATTGCTGAATAACTGTTTTTAGGAGGGATTATCCATCTGTTGAGATGGCACCTAAGAAAGTTAAAAAAGTAATAACTATCCAATTGAAAAAAGAAAGGTGTAAAGAAGATGAGAAAAAAAGTTGTGAAAAGTGCTCAAAATTGTGAAAATCATTCTCCGCCCCTATTTCACTACCTTACCCCCTATCACTTTTGTTTTATTCAGTCTTTCAAACATGTCTTTTGTCTATTAAAGCAATTTCTGACAAAAATTTGATATATAAAGGTAATTTTATTTTAAATTTTTTTTTCTGGAACGAATTAATTTTTTTATAATGTAACCTTAAGGGAAATAGGGTTTCAACTTATGACGGCCCCATGTTACGACGTCCATCCTGGAACGGATTGATGACGTAAGATGGGGGCCCACTGTATACGGTAGTCGATTGGTTTGAAAATATCTTCCAGCTTGTTGCTCAGTATGTCACGTCACAAGTCACAACACACTTCTTCCTTTTCAAATATTTTTGAACCAGCCACCTCGAAAATTCACCCTCCGTGATATTTTGTATCTCGAGAAACATCAGTAAACGTCGGACGACGGTGGAGAATTGCATCTTGAAGCTTCATTGTCGTGTGCGCAATTTTTATCGATTTGCGCGTCTGTTAAGCAAAGAACTTCCGTGCAAAGTGCATCAGTGCATCACCGGCCAATTCTAATTTGTTTATTTTCTGTGACAAACATATCTGGAAAATATTCTACGAATCCAAATGCCTATAGGAACGAAGGAATGTAATTTTTGCTCTCAGTATGCTGCTGCCCTCCGGACTGCATGGCCATTACTGTATAATTTCAGGAAATAACGCTAAGAATGAGTAAGTCATCACATTTTTTCCTGCTTAAACTCGTATAATAGCTCATATAATTCAGCACAGCACACAGAGGAAGTTTCTTCGACAATTTAAACGACCATAGTTTAACCGCTGCTAGATTAAAATAAATATCTTTCAAAGTGTTTTTATTCCTAGAAAAGGAAAAAGGAGAAAAACTGACCAGTGCCGTTTTTTTTTTTTTTTGCCTGAAGATAATGAGACTTGTAAGCGTCAATCGTTGCAAGCTTTTTTATGAATACCTCCCACTTGATGATGTCGAAAGCAGGGGGTCGATTGATTTACTATGTGTATCAACCTCTGTTTGTCTCTCGCCCTTTCCTGTCTTTATGGGATTGCCAATATTTATGCAGGTAAGTCTGAATCTCGAATGATGGAATGTTGATAATCACTCCAGTTTAGTATTGTATATCTTGAAACCATTTTCAACAGGCTCAGAAGTACTCACGCTTTGCACGCCCGCATCCAGATGCACAAGAGTGCTCTTTACATTTCAGCTAGTACAGGAGTTCCTTTCTCACGTGGCTTTGTATGTAAGCTGCGCAACTATGTGTTTGGCATCAGCTTGAGTAATCATATATTTGTACGTGAAACATTCAAATGAGAATTACGGTTGTTTCGCTCAAAGCATTTTTATAAAGACGAAGTATGTATGCCTTGTTGAAAATGATCGGATTCACTTGCAACGAAAAGAATAAATATCTACGAGAGCAGCTTTTCAAGTGCTTTTACGAACTTATTCACAGGGCACATAAGCGGAGAGCAAGCATCGGATGGAAGGAAGAACGGACACTCGAGGGTTATCGTGATGCATCGCTAATGCTTCAATATGGGCCAGGAAACATGCATCGATTCATTTCCATCGTTTAAATCAGGGCAGAATCTTTGTCTGGCTTTTATTCAACCATCCAACCGTGTCGGAGCTCAGCCGAATGAACTCTTTTGTCCTGGCTTCCGTTCGTCCCAGTTTCTACCTTCTGTCGAATTTAATCATTGTGCTTCTTTCAGGACCGTCTCGTCACTCGCTTCCACTATACCGGCATTCGTCCATGTGCGCGTTTAGCTTCGTATTACATGGTTCACGATTCATACACTCGTTTTGCCAGGTCACGAATCGAAAGAGATTGAACGCAATGTTGGGGAAGCAACAAAGAAAGAATTGTGTTCGACGTTGAGAGAATGAGTAGTAGCACAGCCGGACGATCTTACTTCTTCATCGGATATCCCTCCCACGAAGCTTTACTTCCTCTTTTCCCCGAAATTATAACGGTTCCTCGGGATCTCAAAAAATCACGGATATTCAGAGAGAAGCACTCTCAATTAACCTTTACAAATAGAATAGGACCGATGGAAAGCTCATAATTTTTTCAAAAATAATAATTGTACGAGGGTTTATTTTCGGAATGTTATCACCGGAAAATTCGTGAGGTAGAATAGGTATGAGCACTAAATACAGTAGTAGAGGAGTATTGCTTGAGAAGAAAGCCAAGCGGATTTAATCTGTTATGCATGTATTGAAATTATCGAGATGATTTTGAAATGGAGGAATTATATTTTGCAGTGATTCCAGTAACAATAAAAAAAATATTTTTGTCAGCGTCATATATTACGGCAGTGTTCGGTCTTTTCGGGTAGGGATTATGAAGAGAATTTAAAAAATATATAAAAATCTGAAAATGGTACCTTGTTAAGGTAAACTGGAACAAACGCAATCTCACAGAACGATTAACACGCCCACATTCTCCAAGGAATTCTTCCAGAGAAAAATTCTTTCTTTTCGTTTTTCAGATCAAAGAGTTTGAAGATCTTGTTCATGCTTATTCCTAAGGGGACTTCAACCTTAGAATTGAGCCCAGAAGAGAAGTTGAACGCAAAATATTTCCACAATTCACAGACTTATTTAATTTAGGTGGTTCACAAAATTATCGACAACTGACATGTGCGTTGGTTCAACTTTGAAATTTATGCAATTTTCCATTTTTATTTTTTCCTTAGCTACCGTCAAAAACAAAGCGATGCATAAAAATGTGCCTCACATGTACAGCGATCCGTGCAACGAACTCAGTGATTCAACGAATCAAATTTATTTTCTAAGTCACTGCTGTTTTTTTTTTATTTGTTGGTCTGTATTATAATAAGCCACGATATTTTCATTGAGTCTTATCTTCCATTCAAAAGTCTGTCTGTGTAATGCAAACTCAGCGGGGTGGAATACGACCTGATAGTTGCCTGAAAGAACTTCAGTTGGATACAGTTGACGGCTCAGAAATATTTTTCAAAGTAATCGGCTTTCAAAGCGTCATCGTACAATAATAGCATCGCTGATAACTAGACTCCCTTCGTTCCTTAGTACAATACAGTACACAACAGTACATGGCATCCTATAGTGAGCGCCGATCTTATTCTTCATTATAACAGGCTTCCTTTTACGTCGTTCGCTCCGAAAAAAATAAAAAATAAATGAAAAACGGAATGAGAACCCCGGTTCAACGCACCCGCAGTTCATTTCCGGTGCCCGCAACAATGAGGTTTCGTGATACAGTTGCATTTCGGGCTCCCGGGCACCCGTGAGTCCGAACAGTACCGCGTCGCGTCTCTGAGCTCATCCGTCAAATTACCAGGCAACTTTATTATTATTTCATATTCTGCTGGAGTGCTGAGGCTTGAGCTTGAATGAGGTTTCATTTGTCATTCAATGCTCCCGAGACTGGCACTTCAGCGCCTCGCTTGATGGACGCGAAATGCCGCGGCCGGGAGCTAACTATGGCGCATTGAATAAAAGATCCTTCATTTTTCTATATATAGAGTGGGTGCAGACTTGTAAAGATGTACGGCGTAATTAGCGGAGTATTCTTGAAAATGTCTTGAGAAGGCATCGCTCAAGAATAGTTGATGGAATTTCATATTTCAGTTGTTTTGATCAGAAAAACATGCGTCCTGCGGACCTGTGCTTGAATAAGGTCCCAGATGAGGGGCTTCGCAAATGCTTCGAAACTATAGCACGAAGAGATCATTAAACAAAGTTTGAAGTTGTCATGGACACGTTCAAACCCTAACAAAGCAATTGATTCAATGTAAAACCATCAGAATTTAACCCTTCCTTCAAAAACTCGACTATTCTCGAAGGAATTCCTTCTTAGCGCTTTCAATATTGTTATTTGGCTGTTTCAGAAAGATTGATAGAAATCCCTTTCGTTTCCACACGTAATTTATGCTCGAATTTAGGCTTACTGCCCAGCACTTCGTGTCCACTCAAGGAGGATTGAGGGTTTTTATACCTAAGTGATTGTTGTGGGTCAAGAAATCAGGAAGAAATCCAACAATTACTTCCTGATTGGCTGATTGAGGCAAAATTGAAGAAGGTATGACTGCTTCTTTAATCTTGGTTGAGTCACACAGTGAGTCTTGCCAAATGATATTTTCCCCCCCCCCCCCCCCCCAGAAAACGGGTTGCGAGACTTTTTCCTACTGGAAATTCAAAGCAAAAGAAGTTGTTTCAGTGCAGCACAGCACATGGCGCCATCTTGGGGCCATGGCAGAATTCGAGGATTTTAACCAAAAAGGAGAGTGAAGCCGCACTTTTTCCGAAAGAGGTGTTTTTTCTCAAAATCTTCTGGCATATATTTGATAATCTTTGCTGGATGCTCTACGGACTGGTCCAGCACTTCCAGACGTTTCTTTGCAAGCATAAAAAATCTTCGAAGTTGCAGACATTTTCATAATGTAGGGTACCAAAATTCTTATAGATATGGAGAGCTGTAATGTCGTTGAATTCAGCTGCTACATACAAGATATCATAAGTAGAATTATAGTCGACACGACACAAGTAGACGCGATTTTCGGAAACATTATGCCAGCTCATGCTATATCTTTTCATCAAAATACTGCGCTTGAGAACTCTTCCAACACTTTTGATTGGATTTCAACTTTACCTATCTGTAACTGAATCGAAACTTCGAAAGAGAATACGAATGGATGAAGAAGGATTTTCGCTTCTTTGCTTATGTTGAATATTTGCTACTGACAAGAAACATTATGCCAGCTGATGCGATATCTTTTCATCAATATACTGCATTTGAGATTTTTTCCAACACTTTTGATTGGATTTCAACTTCACCTATCTGTAACTGAATCGAAACTTCTAAAGAGAATGGAAATGGATGAAGAAGAATTTTCGCTTCTTTGCTTATGTTGAATATTTGCTGCTGACAAGCAGAACTTCCAGGCAATCCCAATAAAAACGACGACCTTCCCCCCACAACCATCTGCCCTTTATGCAAGAAGACGAACTAGCCAAACGCATCCTGAGACCTTTTCTTCAGACCAACTTACCGCGGTACAATATTTCAGAATTCTGATCTGCGAAATGCAGGAAAAGTTCTGGCTTTCCGTTGCTCTGAGGTTTTCAATTTGCATTTTTGAATTTCAAAGCAGCCTTTTTTCTGCGCGTGGCACAAGATTTTTACTCCTGATGTTCATGGACCACAACGGAACATTGCAGCATAAACTTTACTCCCGACATTCTCATAGTACATCGAATTAGACTTCGCAGCATTTTGGAAAAACTTGAATTATGCCGTGGTTTTATTTTGTCAGTTCGAGTTCAAGTTCATCGACCTGTAATCGGTCTTAAAGGCATAACCTTCCGAAATCATACGGATCCGTCCTCTTATGCATATTGCCGGGTTCGCAGCAGCCAACGGTATCGTCCACGGTTATATTTTTTCAGGTATTTTTCAATCGTTTGCAAATTATAATTAATGAGAGGGTGGAACATTTTGCGAGATCACGAACAGAGATGGTACACTGTTCCGTGTTAATAGCGAGGAGTTCGAAGTCTGGCCGATGCAGTCAGATTTGGTTCAAATATGGTTAATTGAATCAAGTCTTGAGTATGCCCAAGTTGTCCATTCAGAGCATTAGACAAATAATCTATGAGTGTACTGTATATAGCGAATGTTTCTATGTTGTGCACCACGGAATTCTGGCCCTTCAGATCACAGAATATCTAAATAAAATAAAATGAAAACAAATTAATTAAAGTAATTCAATGCACTTTCCCCTTTAACAAGAAAATAAACTTCGCCGCTTGAAAAGTTTTCCAGCTTATTGAGATTAGCCAATCTAGTAGAACGAAGGAGATAAAACGAGGGAATGCTAAGATTTTATTCAGAGATGTGGGTTGCCACAAATGAGGTATTTGTGGTAATCATGAAATTGGATGGCTGCTGAAGAGATCCTCCTGTAGGATATTTTCATGGCTTGGTTATAGATTTATATGGAATGAGATTGGATGTAGAAACCATCAGGAAAGCTAACGGTAATTTTTTGAGGCCAGCCTAAAGAACCATCGCTGGATAACTGTATGGCTCAGCACTTTGGATCTAAAAAAATAAGAAAAGGAAAATCAACCGCTTTGTCAAAAATTCACGAAGTTAATCTCATGAGGGAAAATAAATTCTCAAGAAATTTTAGGACAGTATGAGCTTGCCTCAAAGTATCACAAGAATGATAATCGTTGCTTCCAGCAGCAATGGGAAATATGGATCAATAAATCACTATTGCTAGCTTTGCGTGACATCCACAAACACAGCTATATTCGACTGTGAATGAAGATGGAGCAGTGGAATGTTGCACATATTCCATCTATTCTGGTGAGTTTATATTTCCATCTATTTTGTGTGTGGCCTATGAATTTTAAATTTTACGTCTTGAAATAGATCTTGCATCAAATGAGGAACAGTCAACTGTAGTCCCGAATATAGGTCTCTTCTGAATTGTTGCATCAGCAACTATTCTGTGCATCTAAGCCATCTATTCGGTGAATTAGGAATTGTTTTGCAGGATTTCAAGGTTTATTTTGAGTAATTATTTGGATGCAATTTTGTATTCGTCTATGAGATAAATTACGTGAGCATAAAAACTCAGTTGATCTGATGGCTTCGAAGTAACGTGTCCATTTATGTGTACTGGTTACCTGGATGCAGAACTCAAGGAGAAGGTGACCTATGAAGTATAGAAGCCCCTGATTATTTCCTTTATATGGTAAGAATCTGGAATTCCAGCTTTAAGTCTTGAATAACTGATCGAACTTCTGTAAAAAAAATGGACATGTGAATCAACATAAGTGTACTAATGAACTACAGCACCTTCAAAAAACAAAAAAATCCTTCTGGTCTGCCTGGGGATTAGTCCTTATTGAAAGGTGCAATTGCTGAATGGTGGAATCAATGCCCACTAGCCTGTTAAACACGATTACTATATGTCTTAAATTGGACCATTGGCACAATCCATAGGTTGAAAAGTGCTGCTGCTATATTTTTAGAAGATAATATATATATTTTTTTAATATCACACTGCAATCTATTGATAATATTTACGTTGAATTTTCTTTTGATACGAATGGAAAAACAAATTCTCTTCCTTTATGCAAAAATATCCAGAGTTGATCTCGTACCTGAGAAGCATCTGAGTCGTCAGGAAGCAGTTAATGTACCTCAAAAATGTGAGTCTTGAATGCAAGAAATCTTGTTGTCATATTTTGGAGTTTTTCAGTTGGTTGTTTCGGAACTTATCTGACCATTCCTAGTTCCTGGAAATAGGGAAGATTCCCAGAACTCACAAGAAAAAAAGAGCTTCGGATAATAGTTGTTTATTAATATGACACGGAATGAATGTCTTTGGACCCAAAGCATTGCAATGCTTGGAATTCAATGATACGAAGGAAACCCGAGATGCCGACCAGTTTCATGGTCAGTTCCACAACCCGTCACTCGTCATCGTAACGAAGGAGTGTCACGTTTCCTTCGACCACTGATCCGTTTCCAGTTTCAATGCTTCCCGTTGACTTTTGGGTTCACCTGGGCTGCCGTGACCATTACCAAGATTCCTCTACCCCAGTACCCATCTCACGGAGACAGGTGATCCTCTCGTGGAGCTTTTGGGGTTTTGGGTCATTCCTCATCCCGATCGTTCCATCGTCGATGCGTCTGATGGTCGCTCGGCCGTGGAGCCGCTACTGAACCACTCTCAACGCTCGAGTACGCCAGGAAGGGCTGCCGTTGCGCGAGTGAACGCTCGCGTTAATCCCACGGGACCCGCGGCTCCGCCAGCGCAGTCATCGAGCCGCCGTTTCCGCAAACGGCGGCGCACGGCGTTCTCGGACCTTTTTCAAACTATGAGAAGAGTGACTTTTTCTCCAATATTTGGCTCGTGAACAGAATTCAGACTCTTTTTTCATCCCCCGAAATGCCTTTCATCTCATACAATTCCCCATCAGCAGTAATGATCAGCTCTGCATCAGTGTTTCACAATCCGGGCTCCGAACACACATTCCGGGGTTTATAAGGATGCTGGGGGGAAAACGCTACTGATCTAATGATGGTATATAAAATACGAGGGAACGTACATTTTCAATTAATTCAATCAAATTAACAATCGAGAAAATATTTTTTAAAGCTCCTCATCATCATGGTCTCGTCATATGGACTTGACACTAATATTCCGTATCATCCATGACCATTACAATAAACTTCTAGAAGAATAAATCCAATGCTTTGCGGCATTCAGTGTTTTATTCAGAAACAGTACTACTCAAGCGAATTCTGAAAGTTTCTTCATCGTCTTTTTTTTTACTCTTCGGTGGGCCAAAATTGTCTTCGCACGTTTAGATATTTTTTTCCGTTTCGACCATCTTCAGCGGTGAGTTACGGAAACAGTTTGCATCGTACCCTGCATGTATGTGCCATGAGATACAAATATAAACGATTAGAGATTTATAATTCGGCTCAAGGAATTCGGCGAACGAGCAAAAATAATGTTCATGTATTGCTAGGGATGTAATTAATGCCAAAAGATAGGCCCCATCAAGTTGAAAGGCATGAAGTATGGAAAGTTTACGACAGCTCACAGGACCTGAATGCAAAAAAAACCCTTGAAGTCTTTCAGAAAATCTGCTCTATGATACGTGCCCGTGTTTTCTATTCATCGTGATGTCCTCCGCAATGAATCATGAAAGCGGATCGACGTTTCCCATGATTGCTGAATTTTCTTGAACATGTAGAGCACATCGTTTGGTTTAATTTTGGCACAAAGCAAGGTGCAATCCAAGCGGCTTTTTCTGGAAAATAGTATCCGAAGCCTCAGCATTTTGCGCATTCCGATACCTCAATTTTACTGGACTGATCGATTGTACTGCACTATACGAGTTGAAACGGTACAATAATCTGATCAATTTGATAAAAGAATTGATCTGTAAAAGGAAAATTGGACTGCATTCAGTGAAATTAACTTGGGATAGATTTCGGTTCTCCCGTTTGTAAAATAAGTCGGCGAGTTTCAAATGCACACCAAGCTTCCATTTCTCAGGTTAAATTCATTCCGAAAAAAACGAATTTACGCTGAGTTTCCATTATGCTATGGTTGTGCGAGGGATACTCGTAGGAATCTCTCGACACGCGTATTATTAGTCAGCGAGATTATATGTATAGGTTGTGGAAATTTTAGAACTTTGTTTGACCAATTAAAAAAAAAAACATGAACCCAGCAGATGGTCGCTCTTTGTCGGTGCAACGCTAAATACAGTTGACTCGTGAGGTGTGACGACCACAAAAAGGAAGTGGATAACTTGTGACTGCACACGTTATGTTGGCGTCGTGACGTCGTGCTTCAGAACCTGACAAGAGTTTTGAACTGATCCTGCACATGCACGATGCACCCTCGCGTTCATAAACATCGCTGGCGCGGTTGTTGAGCATGAGTATTTCCTGGTTCACATAGCTTTTTTTTTCCCTCGCCGTGTTCCCAAGCCCCAAAAAAGGGCTTTCGGTTGCCCCGTGGGCGGAATCCGGGACTGACGAGCGACCACGCCCGGGATCGTCCCGTGATGATCGGACGTGATTTATTCCTGGGGCGTGAACGCGGCCTGATGGCCCGACGCTCACCAGCATCCCGATTTGGCCCCTCTACGCATTTGCCCTTTATTTATCCCTTCTCCATTATTTTTTGTCGTTATAGCATTCGAAGAAAAAGCGTTCCATTCGTAGTCTTATTCCGCCACTTGGCATAAACTTGCAAAAAGAAAGCATCCCGGAAATTTCCTCAAAAACAACATTCATTGGGGTCCCCACTCCCCATATATGTACGTCCAATTCAACTTACAAACTCTTTATAATGGATGAATCTGCTCAACATTTGAGCAATCCCTCAGAAAATGAACACTTCGCCAAACTTAAAAGAAGAAAATAAATAGGCCGACATTTTTGAACATTACGCGGCACGGAAATGAACAATTAAGAGGAACAAATTTGGTTTCATCTCAAACTTCTGAATAATTTGTCTAGATGAATGGTGAAAACTACGGCAGGAACAGGTAAACATTGTCGCTGATGTTTTTTCCTGTGACTCTGATTCCGAATCTGACCGCGTAAACCCGAAGTATAAGCGAAAGGTTTTTCCAATTTATTTTAGTTTAACTACAATATCTGTCTCGGTGAATTGAAACGCACAAGAATTGAATGTGAAACGAATGGAATTTCTTCTTTTCTTGCGGAAGCCTGTTTTATTATGCACACTTAAAACATGCTTTTTACGTGTTTACCCCATTAGAACGGATGCTGTTCGACAAGAATATTTTTAATTGAATGCGCCAAGTACTTCTGAGTGTTGATGCAGCGGAATATAGAAGCGTGACGAACATCAAGGGAAACATAGTATAGTTGAGAGAGGAAACCAGAGCAGCTCATCATTTGGAATGAATCTCTAATTGAACTAGATGCTCAAATCCGTAGGATGACAATCGAAGAATCGGACTGTGTCACGTAATTTGACGAAGTTTTAATTCGTTCCAACGTTAACTCATTTCCTTTAATTGACTTCGTGGCATGAATGATGCCAACGGCCGAACGGTCCACCGCTTTTTTAAAGGGTCACTGAAGTGCGTCAAAAAAAAAGGCCTTTACGAAGCCCCTTGAGTAAACGTGCTTGATGGGGAAATGCGAATCGATTATCAGCCGGGGTCACTACAGCGAAGCCGATAATAATGAGAGAACGGTCGAGCTCGCGCCTTTTTCTTTCTGCTCCCGCAAGATTCTTTGTTTCCGCCGATAATATAATGCATAGTGTACGTATTTTTTAAATTTCTAAACCGAAGTTACGAGCGCTACTTCCGTTAGAATCGATACCGCGAATTCGACGTCGGGTTTTAGATCCCTCGTCTTCGGCAAATATTTCACCGCGAATTCCCCGGAACCGTTATAAACGGTATTCGAATTATGCAGCTGCTTGCGGAGAATCAGACCAGCTGAGAAGCGTAATTACGCTGCATATCGCCGCTTTGTATCGAAGTAGGCTCGTAAAATACCCCGAGCATGCTGCAGTTGAGACTTGAGAGTACTGTGGACGAAGCGAAATTTTTCTTGGAATAAAAGGCTAACGGCAGACGGATTTTTATTTTTCAGCAGGTTCTTATATTGTTCAGTAATAGTAAATGCTTCAACCTCTGCGATAAAAACGAGTACAGTACATACCTGCCGGGTTTGTTGAGCGCTAAAATCGAACTATAGAGACTTGACATCGCTCGGCTATACGAGCATCATAAAATAAATCGCTGGTTCCCATCACGCATTTCTAATGCGAAGATTCAATCCTCGGAGGAGGTCAAATTACCGGTAACCTAGGTTCGAATTTTCCTCACGGTTTGAAGATGTGCCCATTGTGGGCAATGGGGGCTTTTTTTCGACGAAGTGCTGGGATTAAATTTTTATGCGCAAATATTCGAGGCCGTGTTTTTCCGCATGCGCCCGAAGATTTTCTTGCGGCCTAAACTCAAGATCATTAAAATCTAGGTTGTACAGTTCTAAATCGTTGTCTGATATGTCCAGTATTTTCTCAAGTTCTTCTGGTACTTGCAAAAAATGGTAATGAACGCATATAAATGACCGATTAAAAATAAATTCATACTCGTAGCAGCGTCTCGTCAATGTCCTCCTTTGGTGTCTCGTGTTCTCATGAAGTGTCGACTCAATAAAAGTCGATTGTCCCCCACTCACTCATACAGTTTTTCACGAAAAATTACAGGATTTAGCTGATGAAAGATGTGATAAAACTCAGTCTCAACATCAGAAATTGTCTGCGTATATGCAGACTATCTCCTCAAATTTCTACCAAACATTTGGGTTACGGACCATAATTACGTTGGCATGATTTTGAACACCATGATTTTCAAAATGAGGTAAAAAAAATTAGTAAAACTACCAACGAATGTACCTCACCACGTTGAAGAATTTGAGTTCGCCTCCTGAAAACATGAACGTTCGCTCTGTCGGTCTGAAACCCTGTCCCGGAAAGTACAGTATACTGCCTATAAATCTAGTCCTCAGGGTAAGGTTGGTGGTATACGCCCCGTACCGTATTCGGAAAGCCCATATAACTTCGGGGTTTTCTTCGACGTAAAGAACTGGAGATTGTTCAAAATATTATTTTCATCAGAACTATTCTTCGATTAATACTGGGATTTTCCTGGAGTTCAAATCCGATAAATCTGGTGTCGGGGATTTGTACGGATTTTCACCCTTCCTGATTGAGATGACAGGAATTGATTAGCCCCATCTGCTTTATACGGAATTCGTCTACTCTCGATATAAAAGTACTGAGAATTTCTACCACAATATATTTCTCGAATTCACGCAAGAACGTTCATTCATCTTGGGATACAATTCTGATCCCGTCTTCGGATGTGTTGTCTGTTTTCTTTCATTTTTTTTTATTCCACTACCGCCGCTGTTTTATTCTTCTTATTCCCAATCAGTCTGAGAAATTACCGCGGAATACATTGAAAGCTTTGCCGTGTAAACCTTGCATGCGCTCTCCAGAAAATGCATTCCTTACCCAATAGTGGCTTCTTGGTGGAAATAATTCTTTCCACCAAGGAGCCATCGGTGAATCCATGTGGGAGAATGAAGGGAGTTTATGTTTCCGAGGCTATTCGGGCAATTTGCGACGAAAAACAAAATTGCGCGGTCTCAGAGGGCTCGCACATACGCATCCGCCACCTCTGCTTATCCTTCTGGGGATTCTCACAAGTTCTGCCTTCATTTCTCATCAGGGTCTGCGAAGAGAAAAATGTGTATTTGATTCATGTCAAATGAACTCCAAGTTCAGAAGTTGCAGCAGAAAAAAAAGTTCTGAAAGGGTAGCGGATCTCCTCCTGAACATCTGATTCCAATCAATTTTCTGCTTACATTCAAGAGATGGGAAATCTGACAATGTCCACGGATTTACTCGTACTGTAATTTGACATCTCAAAATTATTCTTGAATAATTCTCAAGTCACTCCGGTTGAGAACACCGAGGTTAATCTTGAAATATAGCCGTACAGTAATGTATTCAATCGAAGCGAATGTTTAAGCGTCAAGGTACGGTTATATCGAAGTCCAGATTGTTCGTTAGTTTGAAAAAGAAATAAATGCCGTCCACTACTGAGCGAAAATCCTTGCACTCTATAAAAATAATGGGGCAGCCCATTCCAGGTTGGAGCCAGTGAAATATATAAACAAATATAAAATTTTCTAATCCAATCCGCCATTCATCTAACTTTTCCTGCTCCACAGATGATTGTTTTGCTGCATTAATCCATGCTCAACTGATTTTTAGAAATATAATCTCATTGCATATAAGATTCGTCGTGCCTTTAAAAAATCACGAATATTGTAGTAGTTTCTTCTCAACACTACAATCATTTAATAGTTGTTCGTTGAGACATTAAAAATGGCTTTACAGTAAAATTATGTTCTAGAAATTTCTTGCTATAGATTTAACTGATATAAAATCTTGTTTTAACAAATTTTTGAGACACAATCGTATGAAATTATTTTTTGCCTAATTTTCCAGCGTTATTTGGGAAAGTCTTCGCAATTATCCCGATTTTGCTCCCAATGTTCCTCCTCTGTCGTTGAAGAGAGAGAGAGAGAGAGAGAGAGACTGAATAATCTCTCACTACTTGCAGCATTCAAAAATAATTTATTGAGATAAAAAAAGAATGCATTGCTGTAGTTCGTTATGGAAATCAGATTGAGATCGTATTTCTACTGGTGAAACTTATGCGATGTCTGTTCTGACACCATTTTCGTTGTATTCTGCTGCTTTTTTATATTTTGCTTCATAATGCTGTGCTTGGGCAGAATGAACTCGGTTTTAAGAATTTAGTTTTTCGCATTATAAAAGACTCAAATTGTCCTGGTCATCCTGCTATGTCACCTTTTTTTAGGGCCCCGGAGCTTTATTGTAAAAGTATTCGAAATGTGATTATTTATTTTATAAATGGGAACTGAGACATGCATCCTGAAACGGCATCTCGCAAATGAAACCCGGTTAGCGAGCAAGACGCTCTCTAAATGAAGGGACGAAAGAGAACTTGGCGAGTGCCCCGGGTACAGGCCAAGTGCCTTGTTGCTGGTGGGCATTGAAGCAGGTGTCAACGCACTGTCGAGTCGGACGTCTGATTCCAAGGAATAACGTCCTGGTGTAAGATTTAAATCAGCTGGAGGTTTCCGTTCGCTGGCCGAGTGTTGAGCGTGAGAATCCACGAAGGGCCGTGAACTGTCGGGAATGATGCGGGGCGCATGAAGGCGCCGCGTTCTTCCAGACAATTAACCGAGAACGGAAATATATACAACCAGGTTCCAGAAAAAATAATACTTCCCATGCAGAGATCGCTCTTTGATCTTCCCCCGTTCTATAACGAGACTCGAGCCATTTACTAACCTTTCTGGCTGAACGGCGTCAGTACTTCGAGGACAGATGTGATTCGTGTTACGTTCTTGGAATTCGACCACAGTTGTGGGAATTTTGGCAAGCTGAAAAACCGCGAGGCAGACATTTTTCCAAACTGTCTGCCTATGAAGCGGCGCTGAAAAATTCCACATCGGCCTATATTCGAGAACAGGCCGCAATGACCTAATATTACGATCAGAGGAATCGAAAGAGACCAAATCGGAGGAAAATATGGCACGAAATAACCCTATCATAAAAATTGAAGTATATTTTCTCGTATGTGGTGTAGTCCTCTTATTTTGTTTTGATATTTCAGTATAACATGTGCGACGAATTTTTTGCAATTTAAATTTCTGCAAAATTTAATGATTTAAAATGTATTTACCGAAAAAATTACTGTTTTATAAACGCGTTGGCCACATTTTTCCTTCGAAAATTTCTTCTTGCGGCTTATGCGCGTTTCCCCTCGAAATCAGGGGTTGGTACCTGTACTCAAGCTCGCCCAATAATCAAGAAAATACGGTACACCAATTTTATCTATTAGTATACATTTTTATTTGTTTTTTAAATCTGTGCCATCAGTAATGATATTTTCCCAGAAATTGGGAGTCTCAAACCAACGATTCTTTGCGAAGTAAAATAAAAGTCATTTTTGATGACGGTTGTTTTTGAGCTAGAAATCCTGTCCGTCCTCGATTTCTTTCGGCCAACTCAATTCAATGAACTTGTTGAAAAATACTGTATGTGCGGCCTATATAGTGCAATGAATCAAGAGGCTGCTGAGGAACAGGCCAGTATTCTATGGCACGCATTTTTTTGGCACTAGTCGGGAGATTTACTATCCCTTCGTACAGATGCACATATTAAATCCTGCTCTTTCGCACTGAAAACAAGTTCTCCTCGACAATACTTGCGCAAAAGGTTAATGATCTGAACAAACTCCTTCAAGGGGAGCATTCTATTGACGAAAACGTATTCATCTACTAATAACTTCTCCTATGAGTGTTGTCAAAATTCACGACATTCAAGCTTGTCGCAGCTACATAAATCACCCTTTAAATAAAATCACTGCTGCTACAATTTGCAAAGAAAAAAAATTGGGCGTCAAGTTTCCAGAGCACAGCTTCAAATTAAGACTCGAGTTTTGTGAAACCATTAATCTTTATGAACATGCTGTGGATAATTTTTGCTCGCCTGTCCTTTTTCTGGAATTTTTCTCTTCGCCTTCACTCCCTCATCGCGACTTAATTTGATATTTTATTGGCTAGTGTCCTGGGATCGTTCTACCAACTTGGTCGAGAAAAGCCGAGGTCCAACCTTCCCCTTCATGTGGAATCCTGCCAATTGAGCTGTGAGAAGGAAAGTGGAGATCAAACGTAGGCACCAGTTTATTGTCAGATTTTGAAGAAGAAACTTAGAGCAAGAAGTGCCAGCAAGTATAGGTGAATTTCCCCTATAGTGACAATTACAGTTGCGAAAAGTTGTATAGCTAAGACAGTACTCACATACCTGAAATGAGTTAGAGTGCAGAAAGTTCAGAAATTCCTACTTGGTCGAATTGCACGGTACCCTGAGGCAGTGATGCATTCAAATTTCCTCGTTGCTGGAATACATTGATTCGGAACCCGATCACGGTTGCAAATAAAAGCTGACATGCATTATCCGGTAGCATTGTGTCTATTGTTCTGAAGACGTAACCTTTTTTGCTCTGCTAGCTTAAGAAAAAACAACGTGAATTCAGCTTGGTTTAAGGAAGTGTTGATCGGAGGTGCATGATAAGCACCTGCCATTGTTTTCATACATATCTTTCACGGGAAAAGAGGAGGGGGTTGAACAGTAAAAAAGTTTCAGAACACAGTTGTCCAGAGCATTTTCCCAGGCTTTGGGAAATTTCTTGCCCTCGAGAGACGTTTCAGAACACCACAGTGAATGAACGATTTATGTCCTGCTTGGAAAGCATTGTCGGAAATCTCTGGCTGAAAAAATTCATGAATTATCTAGGAAAACCTTCTAGCACAGTACTTTAAATTTTATGCTACATTCATCTTGAAAATGATGAAGAAAGATAAACTTTTAGATGCGGACAAGTTCGTTTATCACATCATACTTCTTCAATAATGAATATGGACTGCCTCATTTTTCAGTTGAGAACTAGGAAATCTTAATAATTTCTTCAGAGAACATTTTCTGTTTCGGTAAAGAAATAAGATGAAAAGCTGATCCCTTATCCATATACGAGGGGTTACACGGTTCCGCGCGGATCAGCTTGTTGCTGCTGTTCTGGATAAGCTTCAAAATTTAACAATGGAACATTTCAAAGCCTGGTTCAGCACATGGATCAAAAGGGCTGAGATGTGTTTAAAAACTGATGGTGATGAAATTGAGAAGGTGTCTGTCTATAGCCTCTTGAATCTATTGAGCATGAGAAAAAAAATTAATGCCTCGTGTTCAGATAATTTCAAGTCCATGCCGAAACGAGTCCACGCGGAAACGTGTAACCCCTTGTACTGCAGGTGGACGACGTATCTACAACGAATTGCGAGGGACCATAAAAAATGTTTGAGAGAGAATATTGTTCAAGAGAACTCATATAACGTGGGGAAATAAAAATGAATGATGTGGCTATAAAAATAAATTTTTTTACAGAGAAAATCGTTGTAGACAAGATTGTTGTAGAGAGTCCACCTATTCATGCAGTTTTTCTTCTACTGGCTATATGTGATGAATTTCTAAACTCAAATATTCGAAAAAATCGCGCGATTCGTAGACACCCATCGTCGTCTTTGAAGGGCTCAAATCCAAACGGACAAAACTATTCAACCGAAAATCAGTTAGCATAATGGAGACTTGCATTGCCCGTTACACAAAAGCGAATTCGGTTCATGTTCGCAAAAGAAAGCAGAGCGAATCGAATACGAACAGGGGAAGCCTGTGGATAGCCTGGGCATTTAGTTCTTTGATTTAGATTGATCATTTCACGCGAAGTTGAGCCTCAATCAAGCAAGGCTTCCCTTAAAGCCTGTATCACGTTCAACTTCGTCCGCGAACAATGAATCGCGAACCGCCTTGAGCTTTGGCTTGATTTATTCAGATTGATGACTTCTTTCCGAAGTTCGAAATTCTTATTCATTGGGAATAATTGTTCTTCGGGAGAAAAATAAATAAATTCTGTTGGTTCTCGAGCCAATATCAGGAGTCTAGTCTCGCGATTTTGTATGCCGTGATGGTGTTCTTGAATTCACCTAGAAATCGAACTTCCGGATACCCTACTTTCTTCGGAGTTACTCAAGAATATAAAGTATGTATTCTTTCTGCACTTGTTCAGGACATAAGAGTGAGCTGCGGACTTTAAACGAAGCCAGACGTTGTAGAAGAAATCGGTATAGGCACACACCCTGCTTGACAACCTATTTTATTCCAACGCCAATTTCTGAAGATGGGGGATTTCTGACCTTTGGGAACCAAAAATCATCGGGAAAACCAGAAATATCTTGCAATCGCGGAAAGCCAAATTTACTCCCCGACATTCGCCTCAGGAAATCATTTCGTAATTTTGGTCAAGCATATAAGCCATGAAAGATTCAATATTGCATATTTTGCGTATGCTTGTGGCGTTCAATTCACATCGGCTTATCTGACCCTCAAAATGCATGACTGATGCAGTTCATGAAAGTATTCTGAGCAGGGTGGATTCCCGATTCATATCTGTTTGTTGCCACGCATCGTTGGTTCGTCCGCCCACATCACGTGAGCCAGTATAGTCACTGCACGTACCGAGTTTCATGTGTCAAGTTCATATACGAACAGAACAGCGCAAGCAAACAAGCCTTGTAGGTAAATATATAATTCTTGCTGTCGTCAGGTGTTTGTCAACCTCCTCCACGTTTTCTGAACTCTGGAATGCCGTATTTCAAAGGGTCAACAGTGTTCTTACAAGTTCTGGAAAGTGAGACGAAGTTTTTGCTTTTTTTTCAATCGTGTCTTTCTAGTAAAAAAAAAAAAGGTTGAAAAAGAAGCGGATTTTCATTTCACAGTTGTGAGTGGACTGAACACACATTTTATGAATTTTCAAATTTATATGGCAACGGATGCTCATGATTTTTCATCGAATCAACAGCAAGGCTTCCACGAGAATGAACTCTCAGTGATCTACGTTTTTCGTTTAATATGGCTTTTTTTTTAAATAATAACGTGAATAAATTGACCTTTCGTTGAGGAAATATTGTTGTTCTACGTGATCAAAGTCCTATGAATCCATATTTTCCCAAGTAAGCTCAATGGGACAGCGTTGTACGGTCTTTGAAAAGTTATGTTCCTTAGTCCTCGACTTTCCACCTCGCTGTTCATTGTACTGTACCATTTTCAGTATGCACAGTGCTTTTACACAGCCTCGTTGGCATAACTCAGACTAATTATTTACCCGTGAAATGAGTACCAATGCTAGTTGAGAAATTGTTACTTTAACCACACACAAAGAAACAAGGCTCTACTGAGTTACAAGTTTTTGTGCTGCTGATAGGGCACGCTCGCAGGCTTCCGCAAAAAGGTAATTTTTTTTATCAGCAACTGCATCAATAGCACAAAAGCAAAGGAAATGGCTGCACGATATTTTAAATGCAAATTAATCTTGACTTTACCTAGTACCGTTAGCCAAATGATCATTTAAACATAGGTACGGTACCATATCCGTCGGAAACCCCCGCATGTTTTCAACCACCTTCAGAGGATGGAGCAAATGCTTAGTGAGTGCTTCACGTGCGGCTTAAAATTGCCCAGATATGTTGATTTCGGATTGAGACATTCGTCTTATCATCCAGGGATGGAATCTCAATCAGCCGAAGATTCTCTATTTAGCATCACTCAGCTTTCACGTCGCAGTAATTTTCCCATCCTATAAAAACAAAAAGTCCTGAATAAGTCAGTGGACGAGCTCCTTTAGTTCGTCCACTGAGCCACATCGCTTTATGAATGACGAGTCTGGTACCGAACGTCTTGCCGTATGGTTTTTCGGTTCCCTGCAATAACCAGAGAAGGAGCAAACATCGGCGTCGAAGCGTTGACCTCTTGAAGCGCGGCGGCGCGGCCGCGGAATGCACTCCGCTCGGGACGGCAGGAAATCGTTTACCTGCGGAAAGCTCGTTGATTTCCTTTCCCTTTTCAGAGTTCCCGCGGGAGGGAATGATTTCCGTGGACAGCAGTGGGGATGATGTGACTGAAATCCGAAGAGTTATGAAGGCAGGTGGGGCCCTATAGGCAGTTGAGCGACGCACGGGCAAAGCTGCCCAACGTGCGTGGGTGATGCGTCCGGCAACTTTTGCTCTGGCCATTCCGTGCATTCTCAGTGTTGAATAGCGTTGTCAAAAATCTAGTGTGTTTTGTTCATTCATTTTCCTCATCTGAAGCATTTCAGAGCAGTGTTCCCCAACCCGTGGTCCGCGGACCTGCACCGGTCCGCAGAAGCTTTTTCCCGGTCTGCAGGAAATTTTATTCAGCATAATAAATTCATCATAAGTAGCTATCAGGTCTGTGATCTCCATCTGGAATTTCGAATAGGTAATGGCCGCTGAGATTATCTGACGAAAAAGTAAAGTTGGCTTTTCTCCGAATAACACTTAATTTAGGCAAATTTCTACCTGCTGAAATGAATCATTTTAATTTTTTCATTCTGATAAACCTTTATAATTTTTGAAGACATTCCAGTATAAAGCTGCTTCATTGGTTCAACTCAATGTTTGCAACAAAAAAGACCCGCCATACCGCATTTCAAACGAAACTTATTTGAAGCTCAAAAAATTATAGGAAACTTTTCCAGTCCGTGAAAATTTTTCTGGAAATTTGCCAGTCCGCAAAATATTTATGGAAATTTCCCTGTCCGAGAGCCCAAATAAGTTTGCTGACTCTTTTTTAGAATGCTTCAAAAAGTTTCGAAATAATCTTTTCTTCGTGAACCTTTCGATGGCCTTATGATTCAGTTGGCAAATGAGAACTGAAAAGTGAACACATTGAATTACGCTTGGTGAAGGGTACATCGGTTTTTCTTTGAAGACTTTCATGTTGAATTTTTTTTATCCTATAATAAAAAATGCGCAGGTGTGCCCGAGTTTTGTAGGCTATATTTTAACGAATTCACACAAGCTATTAACTTTCTACACATTTTCTGAGCCCCATGCACCTGTTACCTCTCGTTTATGGTATGAGGTCGAGTGAACACCCAAGCCCACCCAAGAGCCCAACTCATCGTTGGTAAAACCAAGCACAACCCACTGAGCATCAGCACGATGAGCTGACATTCCTAATCGATGGTCAACAGTATTTAGCCCCATTTTTTATCAGAGACGTAACACAAGTCCCACAAAAGGAAAAAAAGTGCCACGTGCTTTAATTTTGACGAACAGAACTGAAATTTTGACTGCTTGGGCGTAATTTTTAAACCTTTTTTATATTGTTGTACAGAAATACAGTACCTTACAAAGTGATTTAAAATGTTTACTTCTGTGCCATTGGTGTGGCACACGAAAAATCAGTAAATTTATATGGGTGCTTATACTAACTGCTGAGTGAGTAAAGTGAGAAGGAATCATGTTTATATACAGTCAAATCATTCTACAACATATACCAGGTATATAGTGCATTCACCGGAATTGGGCATATCTTTTTTTCATTGGCCCTCTGTTGGTCGGCGTTCAGTCGTGTAAAATACTCGTGATTAATCTTGGAATTGTCGAGTGTTTACTTTGATTTTTTTAATAAACGCTTGCTCTATTGCCTTGAATGTCAACATTGTTAACTTTAACGAAGATTGATCGGAGCAGAGTTACTGATGTGATTCAAAATGAAGGAACTCCCCCTGGACTCCCCGCGAGGATGATTTTCATGAAATTGGTTTAAATTCACTCAATTAGAAGTAGGGCTATTATAGTTCTCAGACTCTGCACTGAAAAAATATCCTGCTTCAAATAAAGCCCTAACCAGACATTGGCAATGATCACGTCTCGATAATGCACTCACGGGGAAAGATAACTTTCCTCTGCTTCGGGCCAAAATTGATCGGCACTTTTCTCTTGATGATCCTCTCAATCTCATTGGAATGCATTTCCCGCTATTTCGTATTAAATTCTGCGAGATGAAAATAATTATCTCCTTTAAACGCTTCATTGCGCAGCCCGATTATTTTTCATACTTTCATATCGAACAAAAAACCCCCCATATATGTATTAACCACTTCTCGGCCATTTTTGAAACAATAAACCAGCAACGTACGACCAGCATTATTCTTCGAGGAAAAAAGGAGGAATTTTCTCTGGTATCCCTGAATAATGTACTTCTGAGAGTTCTGAGTGATATTCCACGCCTTCTGCATGTTCGCAGCATATCCGATTATGAAATACAGTATTTAGAATTCTAGAGGGGGGTTTCGGAAGCCGATAGATGGCAGCATAAGAGTTATATGACCGTAGTTCACTCCGAACGGTGCGTTATTCGCATGGGCTAATAATGCATAATGACCGCGATTGTGCAGAACCTCGATGACTGTCGTTACTACTGCCACACCCTCCACTGTTTCACACACTATTTCTTTTTCGCTATTTTTTCTTTCATTCACACTTCGTATATGTTGCTTGTGGTCAGTCCATATGCAGGATGCCCAAGTGGCATTCAACCCGTCCCCTTCGTATTTCTATAGCCTATTCAACATAAAAGAGTCCATGCCTGAATGTTATGCTAGACACGGAGTTTATTGGGTTTCGCGGTGACTTGTGATCTTTCAACATTTGAAAGTTTTGCTCTCAGAGGGATGGAAGCAAATAAATGGTTCGAGATGGTTCATCATGTGGGCATTTCCCAAAGATACCACAGACTTTGTCAGAAGTAGGAACTGTGCCAGGGGGGTTTCGGGCGCATTTTATTTTACTCGCCACGATGCATTTTATGTCTGCTTTTCTCTCAGCTCGCAACAAAACCTTGCGGTCGTGAAATCATGCGTGCGGAATCGGCAGTGCCTGATACAACAGCACCTTCGTGCACAACTTGTTCAACATGACATGCGTTGTCCGTTGCACGATTCAACTTATTCCGATTTTTCGCACATTTAGACCATATATTTTCTAAAATATCGGGCTCCCAAGCTAACCGAGCATCTATATCTGCCATACCTCTAAATTTTGTGTTGATTAATTTCGAATCCAACCGTCTCTACTTGGATTGCTGTTTTTTTTATTTATTTAAATGCAATATTTTGCAAATGATTTTTTTTCTTATACGCAGAAAAGGGCTCGCGGTTAATTAGAGAGGAAATCCGGTAAAGGTGAAATACTGTAGTGTCAAAAGAGTCAAATCACGAAAAAGGTAAAAATAATTTATGGAACGTTCTAGATATCTACAGGAGGGATTCCACACAATCTGCGAAAAAGTAACGACATTCATGTGCATGTCTAATTCAAATTGCAGTATATTTATGTGAAGGAAAAAACGGAACCTCATCTGAAGTTTCAATGTGAGGTGATATTTTGTGCAGTACTTTCATGAGCCTTCAAAATCGAGCATGTCTGATACAGTATATCACACTCGAGCCACGTCAGTCGACAACATATTTTGACTATAGCTGGTTTAGGATAATTATTCTCGTATATGCTGTAGTGAGCGAAGTTTTTGAAAGTCAGGAAGACACGTGTATGCATTCAAAAATATATTAAGCAAAGGGATATTTCTTATTCTTTGATTGAAACTCACGTGATCCTATGAAAATTCGACTGAACTCATTATTCTTGCCGTGGGTTGGGTGCTTCTGCCCAGTAATCGGGCTCATGTACTACTATTGTCCCGAAATTTTGCCTTCAACAGATGAGGAAAATCAAGAAAAACCCTATTACTGTCTGCATATTCCCACAGTTTTCCATGCGCATTTCCCCGAACAATCAAGTCAATGGTCAAGGGAAGATTAAGCCTGCTAAACGAAAGTACCAAGATATATTTTTATTTCTTTTAAATGCGTCACAGTTCGGATCCAGTTGATTGGGGTTTCATCTCTGTACAGTAGTTGAATTAAAACACAAGCAGCAAGTAGGGTGTTTTGGCAGACATTGCTAACGTGGCCACGTGTTGAAGATCAGTGCAGCGCGAGAAAATCATGACGGCAAAATCTTCGCTTCTTGATTGTGAAAGTTGTTAAGCGAAACCTGCCTTGATGAGAAAGATTGACTGCCCAGACGTACATGTTTTTTTATTTTATTTTTTACTTCGGTCCGATTCTCCCGACCAGTTTTCACAGAATACCACCGCCTGGGGCGTGTGTACGTATCTATAGTGACCTGGCATGTTTTCAGTCTTCGTTTCCAGCACGCGTTCGATGAGCAGGGAATTCTGAAAGAATCGCGATCCACTTCTTTGACCTGGTTTCTTGGCCCGATCGACGGGCGTCTTCTTCACGGGCAGAGGAGGAGGGCGATTAATTAGCAGCGAATCGCTGAGCGTCGGTGAACGAATTTTCCGCGTCGATCCTCAGCATGTGAATCCGCGAAAGTAAAGGTACGGGAAAGTAGGCTGACGGAAGCGTTTCTTCTTTTGTTCTCGCGTCGTCGGAGCTTGCACGGTCAATCGGGCGCCATGCCTCGTTGGCGGCGGCGATGGTGGCGGCGCTGCGCGAACGAACGCATGGGGCTTTCCTTTCCGCGAAAATTGTGTTCGTGTCAATTTATTTTCGAAAGTTTTCTGCGACTAATTGGATCTCAGTTCGTATCCCCGGTAAATTTCGCTCCCTGTGCGTAAGGTAATTTCAAAAGTATCATTTATTTTTTGATGACAAACACGAGTCAATTTTTGTGTAACCTCCGACTTTCCCATCGACAATCTCAGCTGCCCTGAAAAATTGGCTGGTAGTAATTTATTTTTGACGTTAGTTTTGGGCTTGTTCAGCAAAATGGCCGGCAGAAATCACACATGAAAGAATTTTGAGATCACAAACCGTGACGGCTTTCCTCACAGAAAAAACTTTTCAAGGAAAACAAAGTCATTGAACTTCTTAATATATTTTCTATAACGATGTCTTCCATCTGCCAAGCTCAAAAGATTTTGTAAATTGAGCAACAATATAGTTTCTTTCTCTGTGCGAAACTATCGAATTTTGTAGGCAGTATAAAAGCTCAGTTTTTTAAAACTTGACATTCGATTGTCTCCAGCAAAATTAATGACGCCGGACGAAATTATTATTGTCTCACTTCAATTGCGTTTTCCTGGCTATCTCGAGGTTTATGAATGATAAATAATCCAATATGGTTGCAAAATAGGTTAAAACCAACCGTCCTTGTTAAATTAAAAGTGGTACGCGAAAAGTTTTTGTTTTGTTTTTACATGTAGGTTCTGAAGAGTTACGCCTAATCTAAGTCAAACGTACGTACAAAGTTTGGAGACCAACCTTGGCTTTTTCAAGGACCTCATTTGTCTTCAATTCAAACTTCGACTTATTCAACTAATCAAGTCTGTAACGGCAAAATTCGTGGGATTTTTAATTTTATTATATTCAAATGAAACTGTGGCTTCATGAATTTATTGTTTAATTCACGGATTTCACGCTGATGAATCAGAGTAATCAGAATCGTCAGGATGAAGCAATGATAACATTTTCAGCCGTAAGTCAGGATAATTCAGGGCTATGTTTAGGGCTACATCCAAATTGATTGAACACATTTTCTAGTTCCCCTTTTTGATCCAATGCAAGCATGATGTATTTATCTGTCCCACAAGATTATCATGAAAGTATTCTGCTCTTTGGGGTACATGGGTAGTATCTCAAAATTCAACAACGCACTACCATACAACGCATCGTGATGAAAGTTTCGATAACTGATCGCGCAAGAGACAATAGAAAAAGGACGTGGACTTCAAAAATGTGGCTTCAAATCCTGTTGAATTACTGTACGCTCTCCTGATTGATGCAGGCGATGAGTATCTTTGCGTACGTCCTCGTCCGCTTGCAGATAATGTATAATCGTCAGTCGTCACTGATTTATGAGGGATGTAGAAAAATTGATTAATTTAAACACTCATCCGTGTAATCAAACCATTTAAATTCAAATTTCATTTTTAAACGAATCGGCACTGCCAAATCACTCATCTAACGTTGAAATTCTCACAAGTAAGACATTTTCGGTATCAAGTGGAAGCTGTCTGAAAGCAAAGTCGATGAAATCAAGACAGTAGTTCCGTCAATCCAGATATGAACTGCTAAAATCTACACTCGTAAAAAGAAAAGAAACAAAGTGGTGAATTTCTGCTGTTATTATTCTCGGATGTTAAAAACCAGAACTGCAGTTTTTGCTGAGTGATTGACGAGGCGTCATCTTCTATATCAATAGTTCCACTCCGCCATATGACACGGTTTGGAATTTCTTCGAGATCTTACACTTTAAAAATCTTACACTAAAAATGTCACCTTCTTTCTGTCAGTCTGTTCCGTATTTTCTTTTTTCGCTGCTCGAATTCAAGAAGCAGTATTCTGCGCAAATTTCTCGTGTGACCAGCGTATTGACTTATTAAATATGTTGATTTGACGCATAGATCAATCGATACAAAGTGTGATCCTCATTCTTGGTTAACTGAATGTTTCAGTGTACTAATTTCGATCCATTCTGGATCTTCATCAGAGATTTTGTTCCGCTGGTATTCGCGTGATCACATTCTTGTCGTCGTTCTACGCAAAAAAATCTTGTCAAAGAAATTCTGACAAAAATATGAAAATCGTCATTCCCGTTGGTCAATTTATCCTCATCATACGGCCGGGCTGTGACTTTTATCCTATTAATTCAGAAATTTGAGTACGTATAGCCATCATGCATCGTGAACCCCAATGCTCGATACTACTCCATTCGCGGTCAACTCACAGAACGTGGCCAAAAATGTCAAACTTGCTGAATATGTCCGTCGTTGGAAATGTAGGTCCCCCAATAAAGTACAAAAACAATTTTGGAAAAATGAAACAAATTTGCAGCTGCCACTCTTGTTCGTACAGCTGGAAACAGGACGAAGGGTACGTAGGATGTTCTTAGACAACTTTCACAACAGTGTCTGGGTATCCAATTCAATTTTGAGAGTTTCAGAATTTGATCGGATTTTACTGGAATTGAACATCCTAAAATTGGTGTGAGATTTGACTATTCAAAAATTCAAAACGTGCTGGCATTCCGGGCTGTGCTTTGCCGTCCTTTTTTCTCCTAGAAAAAAGTCTCAATCAATGTTATAAAGACAGTTGTTTTGCCTTGTTGAGCATAGGAATCGAATTTTAATTTACCTACTTCGATCGGGCAGCATTTGATGCTCAAAATGCAAGTTCTCATTCTAAATTGATTTGCTTGGCATTTTCCTACTTTCAAGAATTTCGTTCACCCTATCACATCGTAGTGACGATTTTGAAGAAAATTTTACTTGACGACCCTTCTAGTAAAACGGGGATTCTTTCTTGGTGAAGTGCAGCTGGTTCAGGTGAGATATCAGAGAGACGCAGGAATTTGAACGTAACTTTCCGTTCGTCGCGGATACGATTCATTTCTGCTGTGCAAAAAAATAAAATCAGTGGATTGAGTGGAAGTGTTGGAGTGGCAATTGGTGTTTCCCTCGCCATCAGGCTGATATCTCGCAGTCAGACTGATTCAGTTTAGAAAGGGCAGTGGCACACTTCTTCCCTTCTTCGTGGACACCGTTTTCTTTCCCGAATGATGCCCAGGAAATCATCCGTCTCGCGAATGAGCAACGGAGCGGGCCGCTTTCCACAGCAGGCATTTGTCTCGAGAACCCACTTGATTCATCGAAGCCGCGCATCACATTGCTGAGCTTCCTGCCTCGAGTCCTTCCCGTGTTTCATCCTGAAAGCCATGCAGACGTTTTCACGCGTACATTTAACGAGCTTCCACGTGCTCCCTGATCACGCGAGCCCAGAAATTAAGGAGTCGCACGGAAGTTGCCGTGCCGCAACTACGTTCGCAGTGCTTGTCTCGCCTGAAAAATCCGCTAGTAATCACGAATGAAGACCTGTTTTGTACGTGTGTGTGTTTGTTTCCAGAATCTCAAATATGAAAAGAACGTCCGCTGATGTACGGTGGCTTTTGTACATTTTTATCAATTATGTGTTCGCGTGCCTTCATGCCGCAGCAGGTGAGACCCTTCCTCCGTTATGGTTGAGACGTAATTAATCAGACCCGGGGTTGGAAATAAAGGGTTGATAATTGCACGCACTCCCAGATTTTATAAGAGGTAATCACTTCATGCATTTAATTTACAAAATACTGTATATGTGTTTGAAACACGGCTGACTGCGTGGAAACGTAGCATGGAATGTCCTTCGTAGTACCTCATGTTTCTGGGGGCAGTTGGGAGAAGTCTTCTCCGAAAATTCAATGATTAAAGGGCTTTTGACAAATTCAATTCGATTGAAATGATGCAGTGCATTGTCACGTCCATTTCGTATACAAGTACTGCTGCTTTTTTACCTTTTCATCAGCACACTGAATTTATTTTAATGAATCTGATGCTGCCTTGAAGCTGCCAATTTTTTTCTGCTGGTCCAAAAATATGTAGATTGAAAATTCCTTCTTTGATGAAATTTTTTTCCTGATTTTCGTTGAGGATTATTTTTATCCATCCCGCATCAACTAACCTGATGTATGCAGTGATAATATTGAAATTCCTCTCATCAATCATGATTCAAGACTTCGTTATCTTCTTCTTCTTTCAAAAGGATTATCAAATTTTCAATGCAAAAAATACTGCCGAGGTTTGATTCATGAGTTTCTCAAGTGTTGATTTGAATAAATCAGAAGGGGGTTTTTCTATTACTGTATCAGTGAAATAACTTTCAGTTACATTATTTTATCATTAACGACACGATCATGAACAGATCCGACTGGTAGTATATTTTGCTTTAATACTTGCTCAGACGTGTTTGAGACTGTATTTATGACCAATTCATGAAATCATTTAGTCAAGTATCGTTATAGATTTGGGTTCTCCATCCTGCAAATCACTGATCGTTTGGAACATAGAAAAGGGCACTAAGGGTGGTAAATGGCACCAGATGCGACCATTTGTGAGAAGACCGAAGCGAACTGAAGGGGGAACCGTGAAAGATTATCACCACAATGATGATGATGGTGATGATGATGATGGCGATAGTGCAGATTTTCCTTTTGTTCGGGAGTTGCAGAGCTTTATGACCTGACGGGCAAACCCGAATTCAGGGACGTGACCTTGCAATGGAAGTCGGACGAGAGCGCACCGCTCGGATTCCGAATTGATTACTGCGAGCTCCAGCCCTGGGGCCGCAAGATGTGCCGACGCAAGGTCATGGTGAGTGTCACGATCGTTTTCATTTGCGCGCCCGAAAATCCCACGTCCGTCGCAATGCGGGTGAACGAACTGACCTCTCTGGCCCGGGGTTTACAAACCTTGCTTCGGGGCAATAAACTGAGCTCTGCTCGGTGACTACAGCTCTGCAAAAGATAGAAGAAATTGTCATGACAGCTATGAAAAATCAGTATTCAGGAAAATCTGAGCAGATTAGGAGAATAAAGATGCATATGCAGTTGTTCAATATTACAATAGAAATTATTGCCGCTTACTGTTCACAAACGTCGCGGAAAAAAACTGACGCACAAAGCCCTGCACGATGACTATACCAATAGGAATCAATATAAAATTATCGTGAAACCTTTAACATAATTGATAATGAAACGCATTCTCGAGGAACCTGCAAGCGGAGAAAGATTCACGCCCGAAGAGAACAAATATTCGCATTTTCACCTTGCATCGGGGTATAAAATAATATTGAGTACAGTACTGCCGAAGGACTTCAGCTGAATGCAGCAAGAATGAATCGTTTTTATAACGAAATTATTTTCGTAACCTGTTCTCCAGAAAAAAACAGAGCAAGCACAAAAAGAAAGTGAGAATGCTTCACATGGCGGTATTTTAACTTAGAATGCCGTCTTCGAGTGAGTAAAAATATCAAACGGACTTTTCCACAACAGTCCACTGATATCGCAGACTCACTTGCAAATTTATATTTCATAATGCAACCAAAAATGTGCACCAATCAGAATAAATGATGTAAACGGTTTATTACTCCTAAATTGCCTCATTGGACATTTCTCCAACACACCTACAACAAAAACATGACTCGTGATGGAAGCATAAAAGTGAAGAATCAAATACTGTACAGGTACAGCATATGTTATGAAGATCATTTCAAATCATTTTTTCAGTTTCAACAGTTGCTTGCCATCCTCGTTCAATTCAAGTGATAACAAAGCACAGAGTACACAGTTCTCTTCGCGTTTTCATTTACATTTCCGACTTTTCTTCCTTTGTGTTCTTGTTGACCCATCTTGTGCAATAGAGTTTTCGCACATTTTGAAGCAATCGAAAAGGCGTATCTGATTTTCTCAGAAAATTTTTGTTAGGTTAAAGAGTTTGAAATACATGAAGATGCATATTAGAACGAATAGCGTCTTATATGTCTACGTAAATGCGGCAGCTGTGAAGCACAGTGTCAGGAGTAGACCTAAGATAAATATGCACTTTAAAAAGATTTTCCCTGCTGATGCACGCGAAGTACGGATGTCATGGGAGTAGATGGGACTCATGGCTCACGCAAGCGAAGTTATACATCTTTTTTTGTGTACTGTTGATGAATTGGCTCAATTTAAGATTGATCAGCAACGAATATTGATATACAGGAATGTAGACGATGAGGCATTCGGCATCAACTGAAAAATCTCACACATGAGGACCTTGCGGTTTGATGGGTTACAGTACTGTACATCCCAAAAAAAAGATGTTATGAAGTAAAACACAATTATGAAGGTGGAAACTGGGACGATTATACCATTGCTGAAGAGCTGTTCCGATGAACGTTTTTGGCCGCAGACTTGAGAAAAACGTTAAAACAAATTTCTTTTAGTTCGTCAAGTTTAAATAGTTTAATTTTAACACGTTTTTATTAACTTGCTTTCTTGTCCGTTTGTTTGTCCAGATCAAATTCTGCAACTCAAATTTTGCTCACTTCATTTGAAAACATGGTTTTTTAGATTAATTTTTTAATCTACTAAATTTTTTCCTTCATTAGTCACACCTAGCTTAATTGCATGTTCCTGCCATCGGAATCCACTGTCCAAGGAAGAAAGTCTACTGATTGAATGTGATTAAAATATTCTCTTCCCATTTCTCACTTACGGCATAGTAAATCTAATTCGCATTGAATTTGGAGTCTTGCTCGATTCAAAATCACCTCCGTGAAAGAAAACACCCGTTTTAGTGACAAGCATACAGGTAAATGCTTTTATTCTCAATTTCTGTTGCACAAACATTCGTAGCCCTGCTCATCGAGTTCGTCGAAGATTGCAGCATTCCAAGCATCTTTGAGCAAATAAACATGAGATCTGCTGAGGCAGATATCTGCAATATTATATGATAAATGTGAAAAAAACTTAAAATATGGCAAACTGTGTTAAAGCGGAACAACGAAATACTCCTCTGGGGTTTATCCCACAGTCCTTCATCAATCCCCCTCGCGTTTCCCACGCGTTCGCCGGTCGGCGCTTGGGTGATTCAAGAGCTACTCCGCGGCCACAAAATGAGGAAGAAAATATTTCGAGAGGCCTTTAATGTATTTCTAATGAGCCATTTAACGACGACGATTTCTGTAATTATCCCAGCAATTTGCATGACCGTTCCCAAGCTTCATGAGTAATTAGATACTCGTGGCTCATTGATGCATTAACTAATCACGGCGTTTCCTTTGGATTTTTATTAAAAATTCAAAGTAAGCATGCATTTTCGTACACGCACGGAGAGCTTCGGAACTAGCCGCTGTCCCTTAATGCTGTACATGGTAAAATTACCATCTGGCTGAAAGTAATAATTCAAATTTTAAATAGCAGGGTACAGTGCTCTTATTTTGATGCTCATTTTTCCAATCCGCCACGTTTTCCGTCGGCGAGCGGAAAGAAAACGTTCGGTTGCTCTCATCGTTTTCCTCTGTAATTTCACAGAAATTGTTCAAGGTGAGCATTAACGCATCGAAAGCTTAAAAATTTTTGTTCGTGCTCGTATTTTATCATTTATCCAATGCTTCCAGAGATTATTTTTTACGAGTACTGTACATTGCACGTTTGTGAAACCTTACCTCAGTTCTAATTTTTATTTTTGCACATACTAACTAACATCCGCCAATTTTGCGACGGGTAACGGAAATTCAACCGTTCGCATATGCGTATCCGACCCAGGCCTGAAAAGTTGTTTTTGCACCGGTTTTTTCATCATGAAGTTGACTCAAACATGAGATTATGTGCGCACCTTTGAACCGTATCTCGATCAGTAATTTGATGTCTCTGTGACAGGCGTCTAGGGAATCAAATAAGTGCTTGGCTGAGCCTCAATCTACATTTGCGGAGAGTGTGCATTCTGGGGGAAACAGTTATTATTTTTGGAGGATTTTCTGTCAATATTTCCTCAAGGTAAATTTCATGTGCAAGTCTTTGGAAAGATACTCAATTTTAACGATTTCTCGAACCGATTATTCTCTGGGAAAGTTTACGTGAAATTTAAATCTTCGTATAAATATTGGAAGATCTGATGAGCCGCTAATTTTTTCGGTTCGCATTTCTAAAGAACGGTCGAAGTGAGGGCTCATCTGTTTGCATTTAGGGAGTGTCAAAGTTCATGCAGAATCCTTCGAGCGTATTCAAACATGAATACAATTGAAGATAATAAAGTCAAACAACAACGTTAAAAACTACACGAATACGGAATTGCTTCAAGCAACTTTTGCAAGGGTTTCACCCATTTATTCATTTTTTGTATTTTTCATTGAACGATGGGACTTTCAGTCTGCTGGAATTCTTAAAGGCTCATCCACGTACTTTAATTCAACACTCGAAGTTATTATAAATTTTTTGGAGAGTAAAAAACTGTAGTTTGTAATCTTGATGGATGTTCTTTCTTGCTCATCTTCCTCTGGCAAGTCTAAATTGCGAATTTCGGCTTTCATGAATAACTGAAAATTCGCTTGAGGGGCTATTTTTAGTAGAATACGAGCAACCAATACCGACTGGCGTACTACAGGCACTTATACTGGTATAATGAGGTCAATGGTTTGCATTCACCTTGCGCCGGTACGTTCAAGAACGAGGGCGGGATGGAACCGGTAATTTCTTTGTACAGTATAATTTTTTTTTGCTTGAATGCAGAATGCTGAAAATGGCAACAGCAATAAGCAGTGGAGTCAGTCCCCGAACCACTACGTCTACAAAGTAGAGGACCTCCGGATGGCGACCAACTACTCGTTCCAAGTCAGTCCACACGGGAGCCAGAACCTGCAGGCGGCGTCATCCGTGCCCAGTGCTCGGAGTTCACAGTTCAAATTCCTCCCTCGCGGGGGCAAGGGGCATGTCCAGGAAATTTACCTGGCTACAAAGCAATGTGAGGCTTTACGACTTTCCTCAGTCGGAATAAATCCATCTTATCGCTCTTCCTACGGATTTCATGGCAGCGGGGAAAAAAAAAAAACTTGGTGGATTTTTAAAGCTTTGAAAATAATTCGATTGAATCATATCCGGCGGACGTCCTCTATGGTTGTACGATGATATTCTCCGTGTATGAAGAGTTTGCGAATAGTCCGGGCCGACCCTTTCTTGGAGTATAAATCCGTCGACAATGATGTTCTGAGAATAACGAAGCAATCCCTTTCTCAATAAATAAAAGCAAGTCTACCTGCTATATAAATTTTAAATTTCAGGGTAAATTCAGCGACGTCTTTAAAGGTGTGTACCTTTTTTGAAGTTCAGGTTGCATTATTTAAATCGTTTTAAACACGCACACGGTACTTGAAATTGAAGCGTTACACTTTTCACACATATGAACATGCTTTTAAACTTCCTTATTAAGTGAAACAAAAATTATTGTACTGTAGTTTTCTCCTCGGAAACAACCAAGATCCATGTAATATCATAATCACGGTCAAATGTTTTGTTGCACCCCGTCTTACCGTATTTCTACGTTTCTGTAATCTGCACGCATGCGATTCGGAAGTTACCAAGAAAATAACTTTTTTCGCGAATGACGGAACGAAAGTTAAATATGAAAAAGTTTCATTACAGTACATGGCAGAGCTCGACCGCATACGCTTCCTATTTTTCCGAGCCAAATTAATGCTCCCTAATTTCAAGTTCTTCCTCAAAACCACAGTTTCCGGGTCGCATGAAACCACTCGCGTAATGCGTCTCCTTTTTTTATTGCTTTCATTAAGGGTGCAGTGGAATTTTCAAAATTTGCTTCCTCTTCGCATTTCTTGTCTGATTAAATGTTTCGTGGACAGCCGGGACTCGCGTTTCCAATTAACCTTCTTATGGGAACTCAAAATATCGCCGGATGTGTAATTACGCGCCGATGTTACCTCGGCAATTCCGGATAATGAATCACAAGTAAATGCAAGATTGGCAGCCGATTCCATTTTTCAGTATCCAACTGATTTATATTCTTAAATTCCTAAGAAATTTCGCCGAGTGATCCGGTGAATCTGTTTTTTTTTCATGTTTCCTATATGTGATGAGATTCTTCTTGAGCTGAAAATTTGATAATGGTTCGGGAATCCTGACTTCACGAGTTATCAGAAACCTCAACATGCGATTTTCCATATTTCAAGAATAGCCGACTAGAGAAAGTTTCAAGACTTCAGTTTTTTTGTTAGTTTCAAGTAGTTCTGTATTCTATGAATGTCGAACCCTGAGGAACGAATCGAAACCTCAAACTAGGAAGGAACCTTGATCAAATTGACGGCATCGATAGTCATTTTAGCTGATGTTTTCAGAAGCCGAAGAAGCAGTCTTTGAAACCTAGAGAACCTGAAGTGTAGCGTTCATATTCGTCGGTTCCAAAACCTAAGACATAACATACAGTACATGTTGATTCACGAAAGAATTCATATTTTAATCTTTGCCTTTATTACTTATGATTGGCCAAATTCGAGAATTGCGCTGAATTAAATAAATTTGCATCGACACGAAACGATTCACTGCACCTCTACTGAAGACAAAGCGACGAGCAGTTTGCTCTCCATGATGTTGCATTTTGGCTCCACATTTTCATTGACGAAATATCATGAGAAATCCTCCTGTTTCTTTGCGACTTGTCACGTTTTTCGAAGTAAAAATCTGATTGAAGGAAACAATCGGTGCAATATTCTCAGAAACGGTTCATGATGTTCCTCGAGGCTATATGACGTATTCTAGTAAATATTCAATCGTTCAAGTTCAATTCGCGGCTTGCAGGTATGGGTTGAAACAGCAAAAAAAAATGCTTATCATTGAAAAATCTCTTGAAGTTAAATTCCAATAAGTCAATAAATGTGCTATAAAGCCGGAAAAACTCCACACTAAGATTCTTCCGCACTTTTTCATGGCAGGGGGGCGGGGGTTATAATTTTAATTGACGACGTCAAATGAGTACTGTACCTCGAAGCTACTTCAGCAGTGAAAAATAATTATGTGCGGCCAGCGCGCGACTGTTATACATTTTATGGCGATCGGAAGTTGTGTAAAACTGGTTTGGTACTACAGTAATTTTAAAAATATTCAATAATTTATTGCGTCTTCACTCATTTTTACTAGATTCCGATTTTTACCGTCAACGAATTTTGAACAATCATTCACTCGTTTCATTTTTTTCACCAGAAAATTACCACCCTGGTTGGAGGCATGTCGGAGAAAATTACAATAATTTGGGTCTCCGCTTGAATTTCTATTGATAACTCGTCGGGCTTTTGTTGAACAAAATTCCATGGCGCTCATTCTTCCGAGTGCTGTATTTTAAGGACCTTCATTAGCAAAGCTCAAATTGTTTGCATTTGCAGTTTCTGCGGTTGCAAGTCGGTGTTTGGCGGAAGCCAGCGAGATCGATATAGAAACAGGGCCGCACTTCGGTGGCCTCATAACAGTGGAGCACCCGAATTCCTGGTCCAACAGCTTCAAGGATGGGGACTGTTCCGTGCGCGGCAACCCGTCTGACACGAAGTCGGTGTACACCCTGAACATCGACCACAGCAAGTGCGGCAGTCAGACGTCCAAGTCCACCGTCACTACGTTCGTCATCGTGCAGGAGAACCTGCCGATTCTCACTCATTCCACGAAGCGCTTCATGGTAGTTTGCAACTACTCCATGCCGGATTCATTTACCGTCAAGGCAGCGTACGTTTATTTTCTTTTCTAAATCTCTGTGTGATTTATTTTAATGTGCCAAGTATGTGGAAAGAATTCCAAGGTAATGGCACTCTACACCATCGCTCCCTTCTTATTGCCCTGTTACTTCGGGGGGTTCCTCATCCTTGAAGAAGTATAACAGCATAATTTTAGAAGGGCTTTGCAACCACAGGAATGCGAGAAATGCTCGATTTAAAAGACTCAATGTCAGATCGTATATGTGACATTATGTGTAGGCCCAATCTGAAGAGCAGTGAAGAAATACGAAACTATCATTAAGAAAATGTCTGCATAAATGTACTTGAATCAGCAAAGAGCACACTTTTTCCGTCATGCAAATATTTAAAACGTTGGTTCTGAGGAGCAGTGTGAACAACGATAATAAAACACGACTTCAGTATCGAGTCTCTTGGGATGACACATTCAAATGGCTGCTTAAAGCTCCATATATTTTCAAATTGTGAAGTCTCTTGGTTTTCGGAAGAGGAAAATAGAAAAAGAAACACCAGGGGTACAATCAAGAAAATTTGAGGTGCCGATTAGACGATAGTACAGTAAATTTTTCCTTTTATCATCACGACAGAAGATTCCGGATGACATTGCCGTGAAGCTCATGCCATTCTCGGAAAATATTCTGATCATAATGTTTGCAATCTGAGTAAAAGGCTTCAAATGGTTCAAAGCAATCATTACGATAAAATTCCAAGGCTCGTACATGTCGACGACTCGCTCTGCAGTCTGCATAGATTTCGTGCAATAAAGCTATATTTTCAATATGATGAGATGTTGACCGGTTCCAGCAGACGGAATATTCCAAGAGAATACTTTTATCTGTTGAATTCACATTTTTAGAAACTGCCGAAATAGTTCAACGGAATTTATCTAGTCAATAATAAGAGTCTGTTCCGCGATGTGACACGCGGTCACATTTCTATGTTGCGGATGAACCCTCTGCATATTTTCGAAACTCTCCTTGGCGGTCCTGGTTATGATTCTCTTCGTTGAATTAATTTCAGGAGATTTTCATGAGACTCTTCCGAAATTTAAAGCCTCATCTAGTCTTCAGAAATGACCCGTTTTCATACCCGGGTGGGGGAACGTGCTCCGTGCTGTGAATTGTTTCCCTTGCGATTAACCGGATGGGAGTTCAGATCTTTGGACCATTTGAATTCTTGGAAGCAGCTCGAGTCAGAGTATTCACGGATCAATTTTTGTTGTTATTGAAAAAAATATTGATTTATCCATAGTCAGATTGTTGCACATTATCATCCTTCGTGAAAAAAAATTCGGTTTTGAAACTGAAGTCCGATTCCAAACAAATCCGTCTTTTTTGTTTGCCCGCTTGACATGGATTCAACCAATTGACAGGTCATTTGTTTGTTGCTTGTGTCGCTCCAGACGTTTTTCGAACATGCAACATCACCAGAAAATATGAATGAATCAAAATTCAGTTTTCAATTCAATGCAGGGTTCAAATGCCGCCCCATTTACGACCATCTGGCCGAGGGCAAGGTGAAGTGATTCCTGTGGCAGACAGCGAATTACCCCGTGCCCAAAGTTTGCTGGAGCCTGCGTCGGAAATTCGCTCATTGGACCTCGTACCGGAAGACGCAAATTTGATCGATTCGCGTCTCAGTGTCTTCAAAGACAACTCCAAGTGGGTATCACCACTGCATCAATCGCACGAAGACGCTGTCGGAGACAACGGGTCAGGTAAAAATGTCCTAATCAAACTAAACTTGACAATTAAATCCATATCCAACTAATCAAATACCACCTGCTTCTTTTTTGTTTTGTTTTTGTTGTTGCGAAAAATATAACTCTGATCACCACGCCTTCACTACGTTGGTTAATCTCAAATCATTCCGCAAACCATGATCACGTTTAGATAACTCAGACGAACTCGAAAACCTCGCGACTTTAACGACATCAGACCGACAGAGTCAAGATTCTTGAACTTCCTAACAACCATTAATCCGAGCAATTTATTACGAGTATTTGGTGATTTGCGGGAATTCTTATCTTTTTGTGTCACTTCATCGTTGAAGCATTATTTCTACCGGTAAAGTTATAATGTTATACGTCCGCAATTCATGCTGATTGTCTGATTAAAGAGCATCCAGTCTTAAACCTTTTGAATTTATAGTTCTTCTGCACGTAGATTGTGTACTTTCTGTCGGATGAAATCTCGAGTTGGGGCCCCAGGGTAGGAAATAACTTACTGAAGCTGCCACAGGTATACTGTACTAACGTTATGTGTGCAATAAAAACCCGGCATTTACGGGATCCGGCAAAGTAAGAAAATGCTCGATCAATCTCGCCATGCAAAGAATTTATCTTCTTGGGACTGATTTTTGTTCTCAGTTGTCAAGTATTAGAATATTATTTCGGATAAGAACCTTTTTACGCAAAAAATATTGTTTTCTGGCTTGAAAACGCGTGATTTACAGTACAGTTACAGGTATTTTAATCAGCTAGGAGTTGTCTACACAACCGTTACAATAGTCGATACCTCGGGTCGAAATCACGCTGTGTTCTGCTGTAGTCTCTGGCAATCACTGAACAATTTAAGACCGCACGCACGCCAAAAAATCCGCATTGGAAATTCAGGGATTCTTCAAGATTAAAAAATAATTCTCGCGAAGTTATGCGAATTTTCAGCACGCGTCGCGACCGCCCAAGTTAGCCGTGGGCCCCTTCGGGATGCCACATTTTACGCGCTCACAGGGGAGTGCCTTTTCGAGGGCAGGGGTTTTGTTCCTTCTAAGCCTTTGTTTGTGGTCCGCGTTTTCAATTTTCTTCTGTCAGTGTCAAAAAGAAATAGTTGATCTTTCTTCAGGGTCGAAATACGCGCAGCTGGTGCTGATGCTCATCCTGATCATCGCGTCCGTGATCGGATGCTCTGCGGCAGTGTGGTGGTTCGTCAAAGGAGCGCGGATCCAGCAGGGCAACGGTAAGTGTGGCTGCCTTGGCATCCACTTGTTCTCGAGGAACAATGACAACTTGTTCTATTCAACTGTAATTATTTCGGGCTCCCTTTAAGACGAAAAAGGCAAAAAAATATAAGAATACCATGAAACACTATTCCTGAAGGACGAAGAGGAAAAAGCGCGAAAAAAATGCGGAACGACGACGAGGAGCTTGCAGGTCCTTCATTTTATGCTCGGACTGTACATATGCGGCACTCGTATATTTTCAGGGAGAAAGAATCAACAAAAGTGTTTCACCTGGAGATCTAACCTGGATTCATGAAACCCATTATATCTTTCTTGGCAATTGATACAACCTGGACGTTGCAAGTAATTTATTTATTCAATCGACAAATAATGTTTAATTTAAGTCCTAAGGCTTGTTACGAAGTGATTTCGTGTTCAAACGTTTGGAAATGACAGATCTCCCTCCTTTAAGAATAGTTCAGCTCGGCAACATCGTTAAACCTCCGTTCTTCGAAATTAAAGCGGAATTGAAAAATAATACTGTATATCCTTCGAAAATCATGAAATGCAAACGGCGGCCGTTTGAATTTTCCACAGATAATGAAGAATTGTAGACCAAGTAAATATTTCCACTCAGTTTCAAATTCGAAGAAAGAAATTCTTGCGTAGGACTCTCAACAAAAATTATTTTCTGTCACAGATTTTCAAGGTCCAACGATAATGAGGTTCACGAGAATATCTTGGCGTTGACCCCAGATGCGTGTCTTCACGACAATTATTAAAATCATGACATACTGCGTGTTCAGAATTTCTAGCATTCAGCCGAATGAAAGCATGTCTTTTCTTCAGAGAATAATAAAAATTTCATTTTACTGGAAAATGGATGTAATTTTTGCACGCTCTTTTTTTCAAATTTTAAAAATACCTTGTTTCCCTGGAATTTTTCAAGCTGAAAACGGGTGTGTCGCTTTATTCATCAGCTCAACCTCGTCGGACAATAAGATTCTGGTTTTTGTGTCTTTGAACTGCAGATGGTCACAAGAATTGTTTCAATTCAATTTTAAACAGATTTATTCTAATATTATCATTCGCGAGCAGAGTCAAGTCATTCCTTCACCAGTGATTATGATGTCAGGCGTGCAGTGTCCTATTATATTAGCTAAATTAAGCGAAGTATTAGGAAGCCCCGGGTGATTCAAGTTTTGAAAAGGTACAAGCGTTTTATAGGCATGATTAATCGAGTCTCTAGAATCTCCCCGTGCAAGATTCAACTCAGTCACAATCCCCGGTGTTAGAATCCAGGACAAGTAGAACACGAGGCTGCCTTTCTTTTCATATGGCGAAAAACTTTGATTTCCCGCAACCTTCCGTGGCGGTAGCTGAAATCCGAAACCTTCTCAGGGCCACCATATCATGGATCCTCATCATCGTTGACTCATGTTTGTGCCTTCTTGCTCCACAGCGTATTCTCATTACGCGTCGAGTGACACGAGCAGCATTGCCAGCATCGAGAGGTCGTTCCGACAGCCGGATTCGTACGTCGGGCGCGACAGCGACGACTTCTCCAGCATCGGAACCGGAAACCCCTCGTCGGCGCAATGCAAGCGCGTCTCGCAAGACGAAGATGTCGCTTCTACGTCCAGCGGGAACTCGTCTGTGCATTCGGGGCGACCTGACAGCGAAGCGTGAAAGCGACGCCGTTTTCCACACCCTTCGCTGGGAACCGCCGCCATCGCGAGAATAAGTCGAGTTTTCTGCGTGTTCGTGAACTCGAATCAATTACGGTACACGACTATCTCGTGAGGCTATCGTTCGCATTCAAGTCGTGTCTTTTGGCTAACAATCTTACTCCATCCCAAGTCCAAAATTCCCAGTACCAGATTAATGCATTGCAGAGATACGAAATTACGGCTTGGTAACAGAACCCGTCAGATATTCTCTAAAACGATTGATGTTTTGTTACGCACTTTGAACGCCTAATCCGTTTCTTGATCCCCGAAATTTTTACAGGAAACCGATAAAACTAATTTCTTTCAACGATGTACCGCAGCTACGTCTCTTGAAAATCAAGGACATCTGAATAAGAATATTGAAAAATCCGGAATTGCATGAAGCCGATGATTCGAAGGTTGATGTGAGCTTTCGCGAGTGCTGAACACAACAAGCAGCAAAATTACCGTGTTTTCCAAAAATTGCTGCAGCAGCAACAGAAGCGTTGTGTGAAAGAAATATTCTCCTTTTTTTTGTAAAGCGCAAGGAAAACTTTCTGCGATACAATATCAAAACTGCTGAAAAAACATTCCGAAATTAACGTTCAACGTCGTTGTTCAATAAGTAAAAGAAATTTTAGCGTAAGAAAGTGCGACTGGATCGTTAAATTCAGTGCAGAGAATTTATACCTATTTTCTGAAAACTTCGAAAAAAAAAGTTTCTTCGAATTGAGAAAAAGCTGAAAAAAGAATTGAAGAATTTTTGAAAGGTCGCGTTTGAAGTTAAATTTTTAAAATCAGTGACCTTTCTTGAAATAAATTACTATTTTTCGATGGAATAAGTATATGTGCATCATGAAAGTCGCTTTGGAAAACTTGAATTCAGCTCGCGACGGGATTACCGGATCAATGTAAACCATTTTTGCCATATTCCCGCAATGTACATGCGATTTTCGGTCAGTTCTTTTGTCCACACCTTGACGATCTCGGCGTCGTTCCGGAAGTGTCACTGTAATTTACACCCGACGTGAAATTTACGAAACAGAATTATAAATTGCTTTCGTGTTTTGTGAAAACGGTTTCGATTATGTTTCGTCAAATGCATGCGTGATTCCAATGACCAGCACATCATGAATTCTCCGCATTTCGGTTGCACGTGCTCAAAAAATTCTTGCGATTTTTAAAAATGAAATCTGGACTTATTGCATAGTGACCTGAATATGGCCAGAAAAGATGCAGCATGCGGCGCTCTCATTTTATCTTAAATCTTCGAATCAATGCAGTATATTACAGTACAAACTTCACTTCACTGCATGCTGTATTTTTTCGCTTCCGATGAGGAGGAAATACTCCTAGTGTAACGCAGAAAACCGGCATTTCGTAGCCTAGTCGAAAGTCATCGTACAGCGAACAGCCAAGAATTGCACGTTCCCGGATGTACGTTTTGTTCATGTCTTTCTAGATTCAGCGCAATTTTATGGTGGTTCAAGCATTTTTTAAATATTTTTTAATCAGCTCGACGAAATTTCTGATATGTCGATAAACGCTGTTGGATATTTATGTTCGCGCCTTGATTGTAAAAATGTCTTCAGTATTCTTTTTCACGAGAACCACGCCAAACCAAAGAAATTTTCCCAAGCATGCAAACGTTTATATGAGGTCACTTGTTACTCATGAAATTCGTTTCTCTCGTAAATTTCGCTTATCAAAGACGCTAAGTGAAGCTTCGCCACTTATTGCTGGCAGCAGGTATGTACTGCAGCTTAACTGAATCCTAAAAAAAAAAAAAAAAATCACGGACTTCGGGGTGGCATATCATGAATAGCAGAACACGAAAAGCTCGTGACGAGCAGTATAAGCATGAATGGAACCCTCCAACAAATACTGTATAAAAAAGGTGTACTTTAAACAAAAAAAGGCATACTGAACACTACGGCACACGTTTCGTCGTCCTTACAAAGCTGAAGACGTCTGATATCGTTCGACGATTCGCATCATCCTCATCGAAATCCGTCTAATATTTGCTCTGACGTTATTTTGAAGATGTCCTTCGAGCTCATCATTCCGCTTTCCGAAACGATGCCAAGACATCTACTGAACAGAGTCC